>PVIY010003099.1:0-117745 GCA_004026745.1 Myrmecophaga tridactyla
CACCCAAATGGGTGGAGACATGTCGTCCCTTAATCCAATTTAACAACCACTCTTGACTAAATCACATCAACCAGGGAGATGATCTCATTAGTTTCAAACATACAGCATTGAGTAGAGATTATTCTACCTTTATGAAATGGAATTTATATTAAAACATGGCTTTTCTTAGGGGGCATACTTCCTTTCAAACCAGCACATATAATGATTATTTTTATTAAAAAATAGGCATATTTTCACATATGGCCTATGCAAGATATAGGGATAGAGTACAAATTATTCAGCTGTCCAGATGAAAGTGTATAGATATTACACATAGCTGAGTATAGAAGGAGATGCTGTCCATTGGCTGAGTCATAAATCTGGATTTGCTTCTTATTCCTTAGAGCCAGGTTTCTCAATTTGGCACTGCTAATACTTTGGGCCAGATAAGTCTTTGTTGTGAAAGGTTGTCCTGTGTATTGTAGGATATTCAACAGTCATTTTGAAAACAACTCAAAAGAGAAGGACCAACAGACATCTTGCCTTCCCATGTGACAGAAAAAACCCAGAAGTGATTGGCCTTTCTTGAGTGAAGGTCTCCTCCTGTTGATGCCTTAATTTGGTCATTTTAATGGCCTTAGAACTGTAAATTTGTAACCTAATAAATTCCCTTTGTAAAATCCAACCCATTTCTGATATAATATATTCTGGCAGTTTTGGCAAATCAAAACAGATTTTGGTACCAAAGAAGTGGGGTGCTGTGATTTTCAAATACCAAAAATGATGGAATGGCTCTATAAATGGATAAGGGGAAGGTTCTGGAAGAATTGTGATATGTTTGGTAGAAAAGGCCTGAATTGTTTTGAACAGATTGCTGGTAGAAATGTGGACTCTAAACATACTTCCAATGAGGCCTTAGACAGAAATGATGAAAGTGTTGCTGCAAACTGGAAGAAAAGTGGCCCATGTTCTAAAGTGGCAGAGAATTTGGCAAAGATTGAGTACTGGTGTCAGATGGAAGGTGGAATTTGAAAGTGATAAGCTGGGATATTTAGGTGAGGAAATTTCCAAATTAAATGTGAAAAAGGTAGCCCGTCTTCTCCTTGCAGCCTATAGTAAAATGCTACTGGAAAGGGATAAGCTGAGAACTGAATTCTTGGGTTAAAAAGAAACCATAAACTGATAGTTTGGCAAAGTCTGAGCTTTTGGAAAGTGTGACTCCAGAGAATAATGCCCCACATAAGGATTTAGCCAAACATAGAATGAGTTAGTCACTTCAGAAAAAGCCAGGATTGGAAAAAAGTAAAGCTATCCAGAAAGGATTTGTGCAAAGTCCTGTTGTCTGATGGTTGTGACCACTATATGCTGCATGTAAAACTGACAGGTTTGTTGCAGGGTCTGTATAAATGGAAACACTGCCCATCTGAACTAAAAGGGACAGATTGAAGGAAAAATGACTTCAAAGGCGGAAATATGGGAGCCAAGTTCTGTAGCTAAGCAACCTCAGGCCAGGAGAGCAGACCCACTTTTATGTGGAAAGGGTGAGTTTGCCTGGAGTTTATAGAAGGTGGGTCTTCTGCCCTATTCTTTAGGAAGAGTTTTGCTACCCCAGGCCTTAGAGAGGATGGAGCACATTCTCCGGGGATTGGGGAGAGCCTAGCCACCACTCCATTGTTCTAAAGGAGTTGAGCATGTGCCCCGGAGATGGCAGAGAGTTGGGGTGCTGCCCTGATGCTTGGGAAGGTGGAGATGAGATGAGGTAGTTATTCCAAGTCTTTCCAATACTTAGAAATGTTAAAACCCTCACCCAGGGTTTGGAGAGAGCAGGGCCACTGCATAAGCCCTTGGAGAGAGTGTGACTGCTGCTCTCTCAAGCCCTACCAATAAAATGCCATTCTATAAATGACTCTCAGAGCTTGAAATCTAATGAAGTATGCTCTGTAAGTTTTTGGAATTATTTGGGAATTTGACCCCTGTTTTCCTTCCAGTTTCTCCTTATGCCAATGGGAACATTTGTCCTATGACTGTCCCTCTTTTGTACATTGGAAGTAGAGAACTTGTTCTAAGTTTCACAGGTCCACAGCCAGAGGACAATTTTGTCTTAGGACAAACCACACCTGTGACTGATTTTGATAAGGCTTAGTACTTAATATTGTTACTGAAATGATTTAAGGCTTTCATGATATTGTGATGGAATGAATGTGTTTTGAATTTGGATAGAACATGTTTTGGGGGGATCCAGGGGATGAAATGTGCTGGTTTGAAACTGTTAGGTACCCCAGAAAAGCCATGCTCTTTTAGTCCAATCTTGTGGATGCACATCTATTGTGGGTGGGACTTTTTAAATAGGTTGTTTCTATGAAGATGTGACCCACCCAATTCAAGATCGGTCTTAATCCTTTCTTGAAGCCCTTCATAAGAGAGAGCCAAGAGAAGCTGAGACAGAAATAAAACATCTACAAAGACATTTTGGATCGAAGGACTAGCAGGCAGTGCTATGTACCTTCTCATGTGACAGAGGAACCCCAGATGCCAGCAATATTTCCTCTGAGAAGGCATCCTCTTACTGGTGCCTTAATTTGGACATTTTCATGGCCTTAGAATTGTAACTTCTTAACTTAATAAATTTCCTTTGTAAAAGTCAATCCATTTCTGCTATATTGCCTTTCAACAACTTGAGCAAACCAGAGAACCTGGCCTCTACCCACTAGATGTCAATAGCAAAGGCCTCTTCTCCCAATTGTGACAACCAAAAATGTCTCTATGATTTTCAAATGCTCCAGGAGGTTAAGGGGGTTTTGTGAACCACTGACCAAGAGGGTAAATTCTATTTCCTTACTCTGACAAAACTTTTTCTCAAATTTTCTCTCCAAAATATGCCTGGTCTACTTATTATTGCCCCTAAGTATTTTTCTCATTTTTGAGTCAGTACCTTTGTAAGTAATTTTGCCTCTTTTTCTTCTAGCTAAATTCTATCACTGCTTATAAACTCAAAGATATCCTTCAAACTTCATGAAATTCTAGCATCAAGTCATAGAAATTGGATGGGATTAGGATGGTCCTTTAATAGCTGTGGACGGTCTAGAGGGGTCATTTTCTACCAAGGTCTTCGGGCTACACAGTGAGCAGGGATTAGAACCCAGAGCCCTGTCTGAATCCACTGTGCTTTTCAGCTCACCTGCTTCCCTAATACCTCTGGTCCTATTTTACTCTCACCTTCTCTGAAACTCCTGGAGATATTCTTATCGTTCATTATAGTAATTAGAATGTTTACACACAGCAACATAAATATGTTGTCATTTAATAAACATGTGAGGTACAAGATTACTTACAAAGATAAGACAGAAGAAACTAATTTGTCTACCACATAGATTTATTAAAATTCAGTAATAGATATCTTTATATTTAAGAAGGGGGACTTTTTAAAACTCTTAATAAATTATTTAAGAAAATTTTCTTACATCGACCCTGTACAAAATAAATATAACGTGACACATATGTAAATTTAGTAGTTTCTAGTAGCCATTATAAAAAAAAGGGAAAATGAGTATAAATTTTATTTTAATAATATATATGTATTTTTAACCCATTGCATCTAAATACTGTCTGTGGTAGATTGAATTAGTACTTCAATCCAGACATTTCTTAATCTTAATCCACATACCTTTGGGTATGAACCCATTATAAATAGGACCTTTAGAAGATATTAATTTCTGTTATGGTGTGACCAACTAAATGAGAGCGAGCCTTAATCTGTATTACAGGAGTCCTCTATAATCAGAAGAAATTCAGACATAGTAAGAGAAATCCACAGATGGAGCTGGAAGCTGAAAGTCAATGGGAATTGGAAGAGAAAGAAGATATCCCCAAGTGACAAGAGGCAAGATAAAAGCCCAGGTACTCCAATGATGGCCAGCAGTCAGTAGCAGAAGGCTACAGACTTTAAGGGAAAGTGTTGCCTTGCTGACACCTCATTTTGGACTTCTTCTAGCCTTAAAACTTATGAGCCAGTAAATTCCCATTGCTTAAGCCACCCCATTTTGTGGTATTTGTCATAGCAGTTCAAGAAAACAAGTACATTGTCATTTCAACATGTAATATATAAAAAATTATTGAGGTATTTAAATTTGCTTTTCTGTACCAAGTCTTTGAAATCTTGTGTGTATTTCACATTTAAAAGCACCTCTATACAATCTGGTTGTATTTAAATGCTCCAATGTGCTGGTGGCTACCGTATTGTAGAGCATGTTCTTCTATGTATCATCACTTCACAGATATTATAGGGTTTAAATTATTTAATTACAAAATCTAACTCAATCTTCTCCCTGCACACCTGTTCCTACCAGCTCCCCATCTAGATTCATGCCATCAGTGTCCATCTGAGCCAGATGCTTCTGCAACAATTTAGCTTCATCCCCATCTTGGGCTTTTTCACACCCACATCCAGTACGTCTCCCACCCCTGTCAATTTTCTCCCAAAGTATCTCAAATCTTTCCCTCTTCTGTAATCTCACTATTACTGTCCCACTTCAGATCTCAAAGGGCCTCCTATCTCATTTCCTTATCTGCAGCCTCTTACTCTGTGTACCCATTTTCCACTCTGTTGTCATGTGGCACCTAAATGTAGAACTGACAGTTCCAACCTCCTGGCCCTGTATTCAATGAAGCAACCTAGTGCTGTTGCAATCATTCTTCCAGTCTTCTCTTCCCCAGTTTCCCAGAAGCACACATTGCTTTTGGCATTATCAGGTCATTCTCTGTTCCCTGTAGGTACTGCTCTTTACTAATTTTTGCTTGAGCCTTTCCCCATCAGTCTGAAATGCCTTTACCAACTTTTCCCTTTCTTTTCCTATTGAGATATTACTTAACGTTTAAAACCCAAGTCCACAAAAAGTCATTTGGGAGGACTTTCAGGATTGTTCTCTCCATTCAGTCTCCTTTGCTTCCCACCCCCTACCCCATGTGTCTTGGCATGTGTGTTTGTGTGTATCTGTGTGTTTGTGTGTGTCTGTGTGTTTGTGCACGTGTCTATGCGTTTTGAAGAGCACAAGTGCTCAGCTTCTAATGCACTGAGAATTATAACTCCCTTGGTCCTTTCTGTGCCCCTTTCTTTTGCGCTTTTAACATTAGCAAAGCAAATTATATCTCTTATTAAATGAATTAGTTGAGATGGAATTATTAATTTATTCACCAGTGTCTCAGAAATAAAGAGGTACCAAAATTGCCTTCAATACATGCCACCACAAAAAAGCATGCCGATTTCTTTTGCTTAATATAGGTAGAAAATCAGTCTTTATATTGCATTATAAATAGTTGTATCTGTGTATCTTCTTTGCCAATAGGTTATAAACTCTTCCCGTGAGGGCACAGTCTATGTTTTATTCATCTTCAAAGCCCAGGACCCAGAACCCAGAAGTGAGAGTAGCCTAAAAAGGGACTCCACAAATGCTTATTTTTAGTTGAAGTCACTATTTCTGCCTCTGGGCTTAAAGACAGGCTGATGGGCCATCGCCTCACCTTAAATGTATAGCACATATCTACTCTCAGAGGTAGCAGCCCAAATACATCTGCATGGTCTCACAGCTACACAAAGACACACGCAAGGATAGAACACAGACACACAGTTCCATGTGCACAGGTACAGACAGAGGCAACTTCTTAACAATGAAATCAACCGTAATCAGCGTTTACACAACTCTGGCATCATCTAGAAAGAAACTTCGAAGCTGTCCAACACCAAGTTTAGCTATTACTGTGAACTACATCATTTATCAAGTCTTTTGAATAATGTTATTAATAAATGGAAATATTGACTCTTGGGGGGGTTTATCTTTTCTAATTTCCCAGGATCCAATTTTGTTGTTGGCTAATGGAGTGTGAAACTGCCAAAAGTTGAATAGAGAAAGAGGGAATGGGAGGGGAAGGTTGAAAAACATCATATATAATAATACATCTCTGAATTTTGGATATTAAATTTAAGTCACTATTTCTAACAGTGAATCCAGTAACAATGATGATAGTGAGTTAACAATAATGTTACTTTAGATACTGGATTTGGAGGCTGACAATGCGATTGTGGAGAAATAGGATTAAATGGGTTGAAACTTGCTTACAGGCAGTTAGGCGATGGGGCAGGTTGAAGACATCTAGTTAGTTACATCAATTAGAGTGACAACAAAACATAAAGGTAAAACTGTCAACTGTAAAGGGATATTTTTATATTTTAAACACATTCTTGTGGCTGAGGCTAAAATGGAACCATTCGAGGTTTTCTTTAAATAGGAATTTTTAGTAATATTTAAACAACTATAGATGTCAGTGCATGGTCCTTATGACTTATTATTTTTAAGGCCTAAGTCTAAATATAGATTTTTATAATATTAAAAAAACATAGTCTGATATTCAGTTAGAGTGATTTCTATATTAGGTACATACATTTACATTATTTTTGCTTTTATTAGGAATATTTTGTATTTTTAGAATTAAGTTTTCGTCAAGCCACTGTTTCAAATTAGCAAGTGTAAGGAATGAGTTTGTTAAAGGTGTTCTCAGTTTGACTCCCGCTTAAACACCTTTATTCAAGAGAGCTCCAGCTGCCCACCCTTCACTCTCAGTTCTCGTGGTCCCAGTGGGTCAGCCACAGGATCTGGGCAACAAATCGTCCTTGCCTGGGAGCCAGAGAGCCTGCATTTCTTTTGATAGGTTAGCATCTTCAGGGTTCATTTTTTTTCTTAACCACTTACAACCCATACACAACATCCAATTTGACCCAAATTTTGAGAGTCAGTCCTTTCAAAAGATTCAGTGGAGGTTGCTTTCTATCTGTATTTGATGTAAAGGCCACTTAATTTATGGAGTAATTGCTCCTACTATGACACCAATCTAGGTAATTTTAGTCCCCTGCTCTTAGCTAGAGAACAAAGACACCCAAAGACACAATCTGCATGAAGTTACCTGGATCAAGAGCTTTTCTTTATCAGGTCAAAAGGGGTATAACAACAATACCCCTTTGGGCTTGATTTCTTGGTCAGTTTATATTTCCTCCAGGCATTGTAAAGACCAAAAACAGGATGAGGGAGAGAAGGAGGATGATGGTGCTGCCCTTTGTTGAATTCATATGTTGTGTTCTCTATCATGCCAGACTCTTTACATGAATTTTCTTATGTATAAACACTTTGTGAATTATAAGTCCCCAACCTTCAATTGCAAAAATGAGGAAAATGAAGCTCAGAAATGTTAAGTCATTTTTTCTAAGCTCCTATACTAACATACCCTAGAACTGGGTTTCAGCTCATTTTCCCTGCTGTAGCAAAAGTCTTCCCATCATGGATAGACTGACTCTCACATAGCAGAATAATTAATCATTATTTAAATAACAGTAAAGTATTGTAATAATAATTAGCAATTAATTTAAGCAAACTTAAGTGGACACACAGTGTGTGCTGGAGCTGGCTTATACCAGTTCATGAAAGCTGCTTGTTAGATTTTCAGGTGCCAATTATTTTTGTACTTGTTAATAAAAATGAAATTTTACAAATGTAAAATTTATTGTGTTATATTAGAAACAAAGGTAATAAAAACTCAAATTCATCACTTCCTAACTATTTTTCTACATTTTACCATTATCTATGCTCTTGATGTTATGTCTATTATGCCTCTATGGCAGAAATGTTATACAAAATGTTATGGTCCTTTACATCTCTTCCCAACTCCACATTCATAGATCTTACATTGGGAGCCTGAAATCAACCATGGTAAGAATATTTGAACTGTATAAAATTGACAAACACTACAAACCAGAACCATCCTGCCCCCCTCCCAGGAGAGCCAGATGTTAATATTTACCAACACATCACCTCTCACAAATAATATGCATACTTCAATTCTTTTATGCTCTCCTTTTGCATGAATTCACAAACATTTAACAAGTATTTACTGAGCACTGTGTGTGTGCCAGATATTATAGTACATGCTTCCACAAGTATTATCTCATTTAAATCCCTTACACGAGCTATGAGGTAGATATTTTTACTCCTACTTTACAGATCAAAAGCTGAGATTTGAAGTAGTTAAGCAACTTTCCAAGGCCACACAACTAGTAAGTAGTAGAGCGAAAACACAACTTCACATTTTGTGAATCTACATTTCACAACACCATAGCTACAGAGCAGCTGGTTTTGCTTGGGGATAGCTCTTGGTAGTATAATAGCCAAGTTAAAAAATTTGATTAAAAGCCTGCTTTTTCTTCGTCTGTTTTTACTACTACTCTATTCATTTGAATGACTATTCAGAACATCCATTTGAATGGAGCATGGCAGTCTATAATGTTGAAGAGAAAAAATGATGGCTAGAATAGAGGATAAGAGCTGTTGAACCTCCACGAGACAGTGGCAATCCAGATCAAGTCTCTCATACAAGGACAATATTTATAATATCCTCACTACAAAATGGGCACACCAGTATTGCAATAAAGAGCCTTACTAACTAAGGATAAGAGCTAGTGGCATCTATTCCTGAGCTGATTATGCTATGAGTTACCTACCAGATTCTTTGTCATATAAAGGACCAAGAGTTTTCAAAGAGAAAGTCTTAGAAGAGCTCAAAAGAAGAAACTTAGTTTCATTTTCAATAAGCAGTTTTATCGGTTGGTAACACAAACTTCAGAATCTCAGTGGTTTAATACCACAAAAGTTTGTTTCTTGCTCACATCACAATCTGATGTAGGTCAGGTGTTTCCCCTTGGTGGTCCTTCAGCCACTTCTCAGGGATCCAACTGCTTCCATTTTGCAATGATTCCATTTCAGAGTTCCGCACTCCAAGGAGAGCCTAGGAGTCGGAGAATTCTCACCTGTTCCCTAGACGCTGAGGGTGGATTTCCAGTCACATGGTTACAACTCAGACACAAAGGAGATGGAAATGTAGGAGAGCACATGGAGAGCCGGTGCCTGGGACAGTCTTCTCTATGTCCCCTATAACCTACCAAGGTTTTCTTTCATTCCACCTACTCTTTTTCGTTCTGTAGTCAAAGTAGATTTCTGCCTGCCAAAGCAGACCAAAAGAAATGAAGCATGACTCATTAGGAATATATTTCCTCTTTTTCCTATAGGAAGATTTAGATAACATAATTTGAAATTAGGTTTGCAAAGAAGAGCTTATGTAGTTGTTGAGCTGCTTCACTTCAGAGCCTTCTCTTACAAGAAGGCTGTCAGATTTCACATTGTATTTTGCATTTAAGTCAGGAACTCTAGAAGAATATTAGAGAAATCTATCATGGGATTTTTATATTTTAGCCAATAAACCACTCAGTTTCTAAAGCTTAACTTTATTCTTTGTATGTCTTATGTAAATTTCTTGCTTTTTAAATTAGTAACATTAAAAATATCTTATTGGTTATTTAACACTTACTCATTTTAATAAGCTCCTGAAGATTGTCTCTTTGGAATGCTCAAGGTCCGGTATAAAATTTGTCCTTATAGATTAATGTGTCATCTTCAACAGCTACTCCTTCATGGTGGCTGAATAATCATTAAGTATTAATGCAGGGTTGATGCTATCCATTCCTAATCTTTGCCCCTAATCTCATACCAAACACTGTGAAAGAAGAGAGAATGGTTTGCTGGGAACTGAGAGGTTCCTGGGGACAGGACTTACAAAGCTGAAACTGAGATGGTCTCAGGCAAACAGAAATTAGTTCATCGACCTATGAGTTTTACTCTCTGAAATGCAGATTTGATGTCTTCTAATTGATTGACCTTGGATTTTTTCTCAGGCCCTGCTCCTTGCCCTACCTATGGGAAAAAGACACTGTGATATAGAATCCTAGTCATGTACATGAGGTAAAGCCTCAAGAATTGCATACAAATGGATTCATGACAAATGTGTTTTGGGGCTAGAGGTTTCCTCTCAGGAGAGAAGGAGCACCATAAATACCATGTAGAAACTATCCAGTTTTAACAAGCGGTTCTTTATACCTAAATAGCTTCTACTTTGATTTCAAATTAAGATAATTTAAGGAATTATTCTTGAGCACTTATTTCAATTTGGCTTACAAACTAGTATTTTTTTTTTTCTTTTTGGCACAGCAAAGAAGGAAAACAAATAACAGCAGAGAAAAGAACTTTTGACCTGGCAACCAAAACTCATACCATCAAACCTTCTCCTGTGCTTTCCTTTTGATGGTAGCTGGCATGTTTCAATCTTCCTTTTCAGTCCTCACAAGAGAGGAGGTGAAAAGGTGAAACTGTACAGCACTTAAAAGTTAGGACTTCAGCAAGTTTGCTTAAGAAAGACTGGCTTTGCTTTTAAAATGACCTCTCTTTTCGCTTATTTTAGTAAAATTTTTCATTATGCTAAAATAATCCATTCCTTATATGGAACTTAAGGTTTTGTTGGTTTAGCAGCACCTCCTCCCCCTGGATCAATGCTGTAGAAATTCACTGAAATACTATTCCACTCTGCAAAGGTGTGGCACCAAGATATAAAGATAAAATAAAATGCAAACTGAAGTAATGAGAAAACCCAATTTCCCTGCAAATAGTGACCAGAGGAGAAAAGAAAAGTTGAACTCTATACAGTAGCTCGTGATTCCCTAGATATAGCTATATCAGACAGAATAAAGCTGAACACAAGGAAAGCAGATTTGAAACATATAGAAATAGAGAATGAGACATAGTGACAATATGAGGGGTAAAGGAAGAGAAGAGAGGCAGAGACAGAGAGAGAGAGGAAAAAAACTATTCATGATGACATCATTTGTAATCCTGGGTCTAGCTGAGCTTAATCTGTCCCTGAACTTTTTACATCTTGTGAATCCACATTTCCCTTTTGTTCTTAAGCCAGTTTGCTTTAAAACGTGACTGACATGCTCTCTCAGGGCAGACTGCAGTTTGATTGTCTATTTATATTTTTAATGGCTTCCCAGGATGGCAGGTAGGACACAAAGTGACGCCATCTCAATTTTGTTCCCTTGTGGTGTACATTCTTTTCATTTACTCAATCAACAAATATGGATGTTTATTGAGTGCTTAGGAGAGGCAAGATAACAGAGGGTTGAAGATCACAGGCTCAGCAGATAGAATAAACTTCTATGTCCCTATGAACCCACCGGCCCTAGATACTAATTCGTAAGACCTCATATGAATTAGGATTAAATTGAATTGACATTTATAAAATGTTGACAACAGACAACTCTATTACTTTGAGCTATTATTACAATTGGTATTCTTATAGAGCCAGTGGGCTTGTTGTCCGATGTGCATAAAGTTACTCTTGTGCCACCAGGATTTTGAGGAAAGAGTTTATTGTGAAGCAGCCAAGCAAGGAGACAGGAGGTAAGGCTCAAATCTATCTCCCTGAGCTGAAAATGTATAGGATTTTCATATGATTTTGAAAGAGATGGATTTAGGAGGGAGGGAGGAAGCGACAGTGGATGTGGTGAGATGACGTAGGGATGGAGGCAGGGTTGAGCATGGGCAGTGGAAGATCAGGCCTGCTCATGCATCACATGATGAAAAACAGTGGCCTCAGCATGACAAGGGGCAGAGAGTTTAGTATTATATTTTGGTATAGGTAACTTTGGATGAGAAATGCTGCTGCTTTGTGCATGCATGGGCAGGGATACTCAGAATTTCCTGATTTTGTCCACTTTGAGCCAGTGAAGAAGGCAGAAGTAAAAAATGGGAGCTGAGCATGATGGGGCATTACTAAGGACTGGAGTGACTGCTAGGGGTACTCACCAAGCTGTGGCCAGGATAATCAAGGGGAGCGGTCCAGGAGGAAGGCAAGTGGGCTTGTGAGTGGTTTCAGTAGTAACAGTACTGTTATTGTTTTTGATGAGTCATACAACATATTCTGCTAGGTGCCCCAAGATAGAGTGGGGAAGTGTAGGAGACAGACGACTTTACAACCAAGAGCGTCCAGTTGGAGAGTGAACACAGGTACATATTTAATTTTTAATGTCATAATAATAATAATATTTAGTGTAGTTTTTAAATTAGAATTTTCCAAAATGTATCTGTGTGTGAGCTGTGTAAGTTAAAAAGGCAAAACAAGTAACAAGTAATGCTTGCCATTTAAAAGTAAGCATATATTCTTATTTTTCTGCTATTTTACAGAAAAGACAATTTGTGATCTTCATTGTTCTATAGCTTTCATTCTTCACTTAATATCTGTGGCATGATAGAAAGGTGCCTCCATTTTTTAAAAAGATATATTGTGTTTAATTGACTGGGAATAAAATAATTTGTAAAACCTGTGCACTATGGATGGCTATGTGAGTATAACTGAATTTAAGCTATTACTAGCAATTCTTCAGTGAGTTACTTTTTATGCTTATCATTTTGCATGTGTTCACATCAGCTCTGGAATACGAATATTGCTGGGTCTAAGAGCACATGCATGTGTAATGTGTATAATTATTGCCTTCTTGTTCACCTACGAGCATCCCACCAGCAATGTGTAAGGGTGTTAGATTGCTGATAACATCAACAGTGCTAATCAAAAATCTCAAATGCTCCATTTTGACAGGTGAAAATGATCATTTATTGTAGCTTAATCTTCATTTCTCTTATTGCAAGAGAAATTGAGCATCTTTTCATATGTCTAAATCTACTGCATTTCATTTTCTGTGAACTGTTGATATGGGACCATTTTTCCTCTGTGCTATCGGTCTTTTCCTTTTCCATGAATACTTTATAAATTTGGGAGTAAACATGTAGTCTATGATAGAATGACAAACAGGATATGTATTGAATTGCTTTTTGTTTCTTGCTATGCAGCACACTTTTTTTAAAAATACAATCAAATTCATAATTGTATTATTTTTTCTTTTGGGGCTTATGGATTTCAAGTCAATTAAAAGGGGTTTTCTCTTTCTAGAAATATAAAGGCATTTTTTCCATGTTTTCTCTAGTGTTCTTGTGCTTAAATGTTTTACACATTAACATTTTGATGCATCAGGAATTGAACGTGCTATGCAGTGTGAAGGAATGACCCAACTTAATATCATTTATTGAATTGCTATGTTTATTATTATATAATAAATTACCATTTGCATTTCAGTCTAGTTCTGGAATTTTGATTTTGTTTCATCAGTCTTTGTCTATGTCTCAGTTTGAGATAGTTTTAAATATTAAATCTTTATAATCTATTTAAATATTTAATCTAGCCCTGTTCAGAGTGCTTTTTCAGAAATTTTCTGGCTATTCTAGTTTGGCTAATTTTTAATGAAAACTTTAAGGTCAGCTGGTCTCTTAACACCCTTCCCTGCCCAAAGGTTGATGTTTTTATTGAGAGCACATTAAATTTAGAAATTAACATTGGTAGAATCAGTATTTTTATGGAGTAGGGTTGTCCAGTCCCAGAACACAGTATATTATTTTATTTTTTCAAGTCTTCTTTGGAGGTTTCAAAATTTTTAAATTTTGTTTTATGTGAGTGTTAAAGCATTTCTTGTTAAGTTTATCCCTGGGTACTTTCTCCTTCTTTTTTGAATTGCTTTTGTAAATAAGAGTAGGGTTTTCTTCTTGGGTTTTCTAAGCCTACAAGCATGCCTCAACAAATAGAATTTTATTTCATTGTTTGTATATTGATAAAATTATTTTAATTTTTTTAATGCAATTTTATTGAGATATACTCACATATCATATAATCCATCAAAAATGTACATTCAGTGGCTCACAATATCATTATACAGTTGTGCATTAAAGAAATAAAAATTAAAAAGAACACCCACATAGAGGAGAGGATAATATTATTTTTAAAGTGGTATACTTTTAAATGCTTTCTCTTCTCTATTTGTATTAACCGGTGCCTTCAGTATAACGTTAAATAATGAAGGGATTAAGAAAATCTTTGTCTTATTCCTGACCATTAGGAAATTTATATATAGTCATACAAATATAATTGTATAATATATAATATATTGTATAATAAATATAAAATATATATAATATTCTGATTTTTTAATTAGTGTCCATTTTGTTTACCTTGTACTTAAAGTACCTTGTCTGTTCTATTTCTACATTTGTAGATTATTGATTTTTTGTGTTTCCTAATATATTATTAATTTGTGTGACTGTTCCATGGGCTCATGAAAAGAAAGTATATTGTCTATTGTCAGGATAGAATTTGAATTATATTAATCATATATAACATTTTAATTATCCAATTTAGAATTTGTTTAATGTTTTTATTTTTTTGCTGGAGACTTGAAAGGAAGTGAATTAAAGACTCCTCTTAATACTTTTTAAAATCTATTTTCCTGCTTTCTCCTGTCATTTCTTATGCATGAGTGTTGCTGATATGTTACTTGGTAGAATATCATAACTTCATCTTAAATTATACTCTTTAGAATTAAAATGCCATTATCTTGTTGATTATTTTTTGTCTTAAATTCTACTTTGTCATATATTAAGATTTTGACCCTTGCATCTTCTGTTCTTATTGGTCTAAGTATATCTTTGCCCATTCTTTTATGTTTTACCTTTCTGAATTATTTGTTCTAGAGATATTTCCTTTACATCATTTAATAGGGCATCTCTTTTCAATCCTGTTAACGAATAAGTCAATTTCAAGTGCAATTTTTCTTTTATAGAAATATCTACTAAGAATGCATCACTTCAACCAGCCCAGTTGTTGTATGTGTAATACAGTGGTTTTTAGTTTTTAATATGCATTAGAATCATCTGGGGATGTGTTAAAACATATTGCTGGCCCCACTCCTAGAGATTCTGAGTCAGTAGTGCTACGGCATGTTCATGGGTGGTGCTGATATTGCTGGTTTGTGGACCATATCATGAGATCCATTGGTCAAGTAACGTGGAAAGCCTAATCCTATGGCTCTATATTAGAGTATAGGACACTTATGCATCCTCAAAGCATGAATAGGTTGATGAGGGTTCAGAGTTCATTTTGTCAAAATATACTTCAATAAAAGGACCAAAGCCAAACATAAATTTTCTTTTGTGATTACACTAATAGTGAGAAAGAACTATTTCTATTTTATTTGAAGAATTTGCATTGTCATTTTGCTTCCAAGGACAGTCTTTAACTCCTCCTAGATTGTAAATATACTGGCAGGCAGAACTGGTTTCACGGGCATGTAACGTGGCAGTCTCATAGGACCACGCAATCAGAAGGAATCTACACTTGGCTTAATACTCTTCCCTCTCTGTCTCAAGTTCTTAATTTCAGAGCAAGGATCCCCACAATTTCTTTTTACACTGGGCCCTGCAAATTATGTAGCCCATCCTACCTGCAGGTGCTCTATTTATTTCACTGCCATATTTATAGTACCAGGAAGACTGTTTGCCACCTATCAGGTACTCAATAAATATTTGTTAATTGGGTAAAAGAATACTGTACCCACAATCTCTAAGAAATCGTCTAAATGATTTGGATATAGAAATGTGGTTCTTAGGCTTTAGGGTATATAAGAATCCCCTGGGTTAATATGGTCTTATTAAAATACAGATTCCAATCCCCAGTCCCAAAGACTCAAGACACTACTCAGGTAGTGTTAGTTGAGGACCAAAGAAGTTGCATTTTAAAATAGGTGTCACCTGTGATACTGATGTGGACAGTCCTTGATCCATACTTAAAGGAAAGCTCATATGGAAACAAAACCACACGATTTTACTCTTGGTGACATCACCTAGAAGTATTTACTTACCTCTCACCACCAGTATTGGGAGGGTGGTGGGAGTATTTTCATCTAACCTACTAGCATTTATCTTTCAATATTTAGGTTAAGAGCTATTTTATCATCTAGATTTTCCTTGACATTGTATTCCCTACTTCCCTCAGATAGTCTTCCTCTGAGCTTCCATCATTTCATGGAAATCCATTCTTTATTATGCTGCTCAGCATTTGTACTTCATTCTGCTAGTCATTACACCCTGATTTTCATATTGACACCACCTCTTCCCCAACTCTTGGTGCCTGTATACAGGTAGAGCTGATCGCTCTCCTGAATCAATGTGGAAGCAGGCTCGGGGAACCACATTCCCTGAGCCATGGAGATTTGTTGAAAGATGAGCGCATGACTTAATCAGAACCAATGTAATGTAAATAACGTTTTGCTGGAAGTTCTGAGAGAAGAATATACTTTCAGTTACATTGGAAATAAACTTGGGAGAAAATAGAAATCATTTTGCCCCCATATGGTGTCTGAAAATGAAGCCAACCATTGGAAGAGAGCAAACACAGAGATGATATTTATCTTTTGATATTGTGTGAGTCCCAAACCCAGCTATACAGGAACTAGCTTTTCAGTTATGAGGCAATAAATTCTCTCTCCTCAATATGAATTTTATCATTTTTAACCAGAACTACCTGCTGGTTTGAAAGGATTGTGTACCCTAGAAAAGCCATATTTTAATCCTGATCCATTTGTGGAAGCAGCTGTTTCTTTTAATCCCTATTCATGCTGTGGATTAGAGCTTGATTAGATTATCTCCTCAGAGATGTGGCATGCCTAATTGTGGGCATATTAACCTTTGATTAGAGGGAGATGTGACTCTACCCATTCCAGATGGGTCTTATTTAGTTTACTGGAATCATTTAAAAGAGGAAATATTTTAGAAAAAGCTTCAGAGCTATGTGAACCATGAGATCCCACACAGCCAGAGACCTCTGAAGATGAGGAAGGAAAATGCCCCTGGGGGAGCTTCATGAAATAAGCTTCATGAAAGCTAGCTGACGTTGCCGTGTCTGCCATGTACCTTTCAGGTCAAGAAACAAACCCTGAACTCCATTGGCCTTTCTTTAGTGAAGACAACCTCTTGTTGGTTATTTAATTTGGGCATTTTTATAGACTTGCTTTAATTAGGAAATTTTCATTGCCTTAGAAATATAAACTTGCAACTTAATAAATTTCCCTTTTTAAAAGCCATTCTGTTTCTGGTATATCACATTCAGCAGCTAGCAAACTAGAATACTATCCTAATTAATATGCATATGAATCAGCAGTTGATGGAGACTCTAGCACTTATTACATTGAATTATGTATATGTATTCCCTTTCCCATCTTCATACCCACTCCATACCTACCATTCTCTACCCTTCCTATTCTATGAGCAACCTTAGAGCAAGGAATGTATATTTACAATTTTGTATCCCCAGAAATGATTATAAAATTATATTTAAAAGATCAAGTATGCAAATACTGTTTGTTAATGAAAGAAAAAAAGGATGGGATGTTCTCTTTGCCCATTGCATTTTTCTGAGATTAGTAAGTAATTAAAACATCTGCTATTATCATAACTTATTTGTGTTCTCATCCTTTCTTCTTTTCTATGTTTGCTTTTTAGTGTCTTTTATTGTTCTCATTGGTAAAAATATCTCCTGATCTTCAATAATAAATCAGTAATAGTAATAGTAATAGTAATAGTAATATCAGTAATAGTAACCTTTAGGAGCTGGCCTTTTCATTTGATTTTTATCATGCAACCACCTGTGCTATTATTATTCAGTTTTTATTCTTTGTTTACATTATGTATTTGGTTTTCTTAATAGCCATTCAGAATCATCCAGATTGTTTTCTAAAAGCATTTCCACCCACTTATGGGATCTCATACTGAATTTACTTCTTGGTCCCTGGGATGAGTATTTACAATCTATCTTTTATCTTGCATCCAAGACTGTTTCTTTACCAATCCCAGTAACAAATGAATAAAACCATTCTCCATGAGTCTCTACAAAGATGGAGGGGAGGAGGGAGACAACATATCATTCTGCAAACATTTAGTCATTGGAAAGATATCAAATGGTTATTATGAATCTGATTCTTAGCTAGGTGCTGCAAACAATACAAAGATGAAAAACACAGGGCCTCTGCCATTTGGGAATTGTGATGGTGGAGGAGACCAAAGTAGATACAATAAAAGGCACAGTGAAAAATTACTACAGAAGTGTGTAAGAAGTCAATGAGGAAGAAGTGAGATAAAATGATTGGATTTGATTTTTAACTCAAGGATGGTACAATTTGCATTATAAATAATTGGGAGGAGAAATTTAAAAGTAAGAACATGATGCCTAGTGGAGGGAACAGTAATGGTAATGGTAGGTGGAAGTCTCTGTACTTGATTCAATGTGTCAATTTGTTATAATGGGTAGATAATATAGCTATTAAAATAAAATGAATAGAGGAACATGGGGGAGGTGAGGGCAGAACATGTGGTGTAATAGTTTTCTATTGCTCCTGTAACAAACTACTACAAATTTAGTGGTCTCTAGGTCCCTAGTTACATGGAATCTTGAATAAGGCATGAGTATTTGCAAAGTTCCCTTAGGCGGCTGGGGAGAAAAGAGGAAATATTCAACTTCTGCATCTGGGAATTCCTGACATTCTCACAAGCAGTAAGGGCAGCCAATTCAATAGGCTGAGACCTCCATCTTGGGGCTTGCCCCTATAAAGCTTATTCCTGCAAAGGAGAAACTAAGCCTATTGCTGATAATTATGCTAAGAGTCACCCCAGAGAACCTCTTTTGATGCTCAGATGTGGCCTCTCTCTCTCTAAGCCAACTTGGCAGGTGAACTCACTGTCCTCCCCCTACATAGGACATGATTCCCAGGGGTATAAATCTCCCTGGCAACATGGGACCTGACTCCCAGAGATGGGTTGAAACCCTGCATCATGGGAATAAGAAAGCCTTCTTGACCAAAATGGGGAAGAGAGAAACGATACAAAATAAAATTTCAGTGACTGAGAAATTTCAGAATCTACAGGTCATCCTGGAGGTTATTCTTATGTATTATATAGATATCCCTTTTTAGTTTATGGTATATTGGAGTAGCTAGAGGGAGGTGCTTGAAACTGTTGGGCCTGTGTTCCAGTAGCCTTGGTTCTTAAAGAAAACTATATAACTATATAGCTTCTACAGTGTGACCATGTGATTGTGAAAACCTTGTGTCTGATGCTCATTTTATCCAGGGTATGGACAGATGGGTAAAACTAAATAAATAAATAATAGGGGGAGATCAAGGGTAAAAAATTGGGTAGATTGAACTACTAGTGGTCAATGTGAGGGAGGGATAAGGGGTATAGGATGTATGAGGTCTTTCTTTTTATTTCTTTTTCTAGAATTATGCAAATGTTCTAAAAATGATCATGGTGAAGAATATACAACTATGTGATGATATTGTGAGCCATTGATTGTATAATACTTTTGGACTGTATGTGTGTGGATATTTCTCAATAAAAATATTTTTTAAAAAAGAACCCATGGTATTAGATTGGGCCCACCTGGATAATTCACCCTATTCTTCCCACTTCTAGATCTGTAACTTAATCATATCTGCAGGGGCACTCTCACCATGTAAGTTAATATATTCACAGATTATGGGGATTAGGAGTGGACATCTTTAGGGGCCCATTATTCTCTGTACAACAGGTGCTTTAAAGTCCCTGAAGGTACTTTGCTGAATATGCTCCAGCAACATAATTTCAGGCTTGACAATATTAAGTATTATTCTAATGTAGCAGATGAGCCAGTTATAGCAGTGCAGTGGAGAGTTTGAAGTAATCAAATCTAAACATCATTGGAAGCTGTGTTCTTATGGACAACTGAGTCATATTCAAATAGTTTACCCAGTCCTTTTATTTGCCTGTGGATCCACTGCTAAAATTTAGAAACAAATCAGTGAATAAGATTTAAAATGTGTACATTAATTTCGGTTTTGGGTTTCCTCTTTCTAATGACCTTCGACATATAAATGCTATTCTGAGTATCTCTGAACTAAGAAAAAATGTCTTAGCAATATATTGTCTTTTCTTTCTTCCTTCTTTCCCTCCATCTTTGCTTTCTTTCCTCCTTTCTTCCTTTCTGTCTTTCTTTTTTTGTTCTTCCTTCCTTCTTTCCTCCCTCCCTCTCTCTCTCTGTTTCTTTCTTACAGGTACCTTAGTAGACATATTATGTTAATAAACATCTGATTCATCAAAGAACCTTCCCAAATACATATTAGTTTTTGTTCAATTTGGTTCAATTACACAACAAAGTCACTTTTAAGTAAACAATTTTTCATCATATAGGATATACAAGGAATTTGTATGCCTTTGTTCTTAATTAGTTAATTAATTAAGCAGCTACTTAAGTGTGTAATACTATTTACCTACAGGAAAGAAAGCAGTGAACAAAGCCGGCAAAAATTTCTGTCATGATTGGGCTTAGATTCTAATGGGAGTGATGGATAAGATGTAAGATAATGAAATGAACTAAGTGGTGTTTTATTTTTTTATTTATTTATTTTTTTAAATTTGCATATGGGCAGGAGGCACCAGGGATCGAACTCCAGACCTCCAGCACGGTAGGTCGGAGCTCTGCCTGCTGAGCCACAGCAGCCGCCCCTAAGTGGTGTTTTAGACAGTGAAAGTGCTAATATAAAAATAAAGTAGGGAAGAACAGCATGGAATGCTAGGAGCATTGACATTTTTGATGGTTTAGCTTACTGAGAAGGTGACTTTCAGATAAAAAAAATGAGATGAACCTTAATTCCAGTTTCCAAAGTTGGAAGCGGAAGCTGAGATGGCTGCAGTTGGCTGGTACAGTCGTTCCTGCCTCTGTGGTGCTCCCTCCTCTGCCGCGGCTGTCATCCTCAGGCAGGCACACCGAGGACGGCTTGGGCCAGGCAAACGCACATCAGTGCTGACCATACCCTAGGAGAGTCTACAGGGAAGGAAGTCAGGCCACAGATCATTATAATCTAAGGTACAAATTGATTAACAAAGCTGTGAGAGATCAGTGGAAACTGAGAAATGCTTAAATTAAAATTCTATTTATCTCCCAAGAATGGCAAAAAGCCAGAAAAATATTCAATCTTATAGAACCTAAAAACAATTCCTTACAGGAATAGCTAGCTGGTCTACAGCTGATTTATTTATTTTTTCTTTTATTACATGAAGCAAGAACCTAAAGCAAATGATGGAAAAGACAATCTTCCACATAACATCTTCTAATACCTGCATTTATAGCATGTGAGTGAAGAAGGGCCTGGTTTTCACTAGTTTTGATTAGTGCCCCTCCAAACCCAGCAGGCTTCATACACACTGGCAGCTACAAGCTGCCATTTGGAAACACAAGAGCCTTGTCTGGCATCTTATTCCTTACATCCATGCCTGCCAAGCAGCCTCCAGCCACCTGTGTTCTTTCTATTATGTTATTGTTCCTTGTAATAAATGGATTTTCTTTCTTTGAAAATGAGCATAAAGATACCGGAAAATAAAACCAGGTGCCTGTTTGCAAGGATCCAGAAGCAAGCACACAGGTGAGGTGTCTTGACCTGCCCTATAGTTTCCCAAAGCTGAATAAATGCTGCTGCTGATATGAATAGCAGAGGCCAGACAATGATTCTTAGAGAAGATAAACAGGCCTGTGAGCCCCTCCTGACGGCACCCACTTCTCTCCTCCATGACCCATCTTGGAGGAAAAGGTCATGGGTTTAATTCTGCACCTGCAGCCCAGGAGGGCCTGGGTCAGTGCTCGTGAATGCTCACGAAGAGGCTTCTCATAATTCATGCTAATTGTCATTGATTCAAATGCACCTTTTCATTGAATGGCAGGTGGGGGCCTCTGTTATTATCAGAGCCATTATACTAAGAGCAAGTTTAGAATTCTTTGCACAGATGATCACATCCTGAAGAATCCCCAAGTGTTGCATATAGGCTATTCATAAAGAGCCTATCATCAAAGACATTTCTTCAGCTCTATAATGAGATGTTCAGGGCTCGAGTGAATGACAAATGTTACCCAGGACCAAGGGCCAGAATGTTGAGTCAAGGAGCATGATTTATTCATAGGAACTCAAACTCCACCTCTGGGCCATGGAGAGCGTGTGCTTTGAGGCAGGTTAACGGTAAGTTTGGAGCCCGGGAGCCCTCTGGAGGTTTGCTTCCATGAACATCCATTTGCCTTCTGGTGACTTTTATGGGAGGAAGGTCCAGTGAGGAAAATGATGAACAGAGAGCAAATGAAGGGAAATTTTGTCAGCTGCAAGTGAAGCCAGATCAGATTTAGCTGAACGCCAGAGTGTATGTGGAAACATTCCCTTGACACGCTTGTGTTGGGAAAGTGTTTAAAAGAATGTCATTTTTTTCTTGCTTCAATCCATCATTCCTACTTCCTGCCCCCCCACCCCACTTGGCTTATAATTTAATGGTTTTTAAAGGTTGCTCTTGCATTTCAAAATAGCACTGCAAAACTGTGTAAAGTGATAGATGGTGCCCAAATTTACAAATGTATTCTCAATTCTGATAGTTTTATATGTAAAAACCTTTATATCCCTTAAGCCAATCATTAAGTTGAGGAAAAAGGGCCAGCACATTCACTCATTCTTCAGAGAATTACTGCACCCAGACTATTAATTCTGGGCATTAATTCTGGATTCTGACACAACATATGAGGAAAACCTTCCCTTTCTCATTACTTTTCTTTCAATACTTTAAGCATGTGGCTCCACAATCTTCTATCTTAAATTGTTTTTAATGAGAAATCTACTGTCATTCTTACTTTATCATAGGTTTTAAGAAATTTGATTACAGGCATAAGCAGTTTGAGTATGTTTTGCAGTGGTGTAGTTGTCTGCAGATTTCTTTTGCTTGAGTTCGTTAAATGTTTTGGAATTGTGAGTTTACAGCTTTTGTCAAATTTGGGAAATTTCGTTCATTAGTTCTTTACATATTTATCTGTCTCCCACAGACTTTCTTGGGGACTCCAATTACATATATATGTTCAGTATTATTTCATAGTTTGCTTATTCTCAATTATTTTTTTCACTCTCTTTTCTCTCCAGTTTTCATTTTTTGATAGCTTATATTGCTAGGTCTTCAAGTTCACTAGTATTAATTTTTAAACTACAATGTTTAATCTGTTCTTAATTCCATGCTTCAGAATGTATTTTCATCTTTAGAAGCTCTATTTTTTTATATCCTCTGCATTTATTTTAAAATGCTCATGCCTTCCTCTACCTTTTTGAATATATGGAATAGTTATCTGGTTTTTTTTTTTTTTTGTCTTTACCAACTATTTTTACTATCTGTGTAGTGTCTGTTTCCATCCCTTAATTTTTCTTCTCATTATAGGCCTACTTCTTTGCATGTCTGGTAACTCTTACTTGATGTGCAGATATTGTGAATTTTATGTTTTTGTACAAAGAATATTTCTTTAAATATTCTTGAGCTCTGTTCTGAAATGTATTTTAGTTGCTTAGAAACATTTTGGGCTTTTTTGTTGTTGTTAAGTGAAACAAAGGCACCATTAGAGCTACGGATAATTTAGCCCCACTACTGATGCAATACCCTAAGTTTTACGTATTGTAAGGATACCCACCACCTTTGGCTAGTGGGAACACAAACTATTCTTGGTCTTGTGTGATATCCAGAAGCAGTGTTCCAACTGCTTCTTTCTGACTGTATTTCCCCCCCAGCCTGAGGCAGTTTCTTCATAGGTATAGACTGATCCGACCTTCACTGAGGACTTGAAGACAATGTTCTCTAAGTCTCCGGAGCTCTCTCTTCTTTCTGATACCCAGCCCTAAGGATTCTAAATTTTGCTTTGGTCACTCTAAATTCTCAACTCTGTCTTCTCAATTCTGAACTAACTTCAGAATTTCCTGGGGTGCCTGTTAAATTGTAGTTCCTGAAGCCACTGACACCAACTGAGTCATATTTCCTGGAGATGAGGACCAGAATTCCGCAGTTCATAAACTCTGAAACAGGTTATATAACACCATTAATTTCTGGGAACCGTAGCCCTGCTGCCTTTATCAATGGCCTTCTCAAAGTTTGCCAAGTGACGAATCCAGCAGTCTTTTCTGAGTCTTCAGCATCCTTAACTTCTCATTCCCTTTGATCCTTCTTATCATTCCTACTTCTGGTCCCTTCCTACTGGGAACCTTTACAACTAAACAGAAATGGTAATAAAGATTTCTTAGCATTTGCTCCTGAACACGCACCACCTGGTCCATCTGAATAATTATTTTATGAACTCATGCCCATGCTTTAGGTTCCGTACTCTACCCATTGACATCTATTTCTGCCCTGCTTCTTAGTTGGGTAACATATTAGAGCATCCTTATAGGCCCACATGCCTCTGATTGCTCTCTGTTTGATTCAGAGTCTTACATGGGTCTCAATTTGGTGTTACCTCCACTTCCTTCATTCCCCAGCTCCCTGATGCATTGTGAGAATTGGACATGATACCTGCGACTACTGGTTCCCAGGATATTGCTATCTGGGAACATGTTTTAGTCACATAGGAATAGTAAATGACCTAGAAGTTAAGCCTATACTCTGTGACTTGTCAACCTGATGATATCTGATGAAAGCTATTAATAGTCTCTACTTCTAAAATGTGGCTTCACAATAAGAATGGTATTCTGGTCTTTGATTCCAACACAGGTATATGCACACTGAGAGCCTAAAGCCACCATCCTCCTTTGTTTGTAAATTAAAACAAAAAACTAAACAAAAAAAAAAAACCTTGTGACCAGATATTCACCATGGAAACCCCAGTCTTCTTTAAGGAAAAAAAATCAGAGGCCTCCCCCTAAACTATATCAAATGAAGTAATTATTTTTTGCAGTTGCTACCTTCCCTTGCTGTCCTTGGATCTCCTGAGCCAACTCCATGAACCTGAATCTTAATAAATCTACAGTCTAAATTACCACTATAGAAATAATATTTACCTTAAAAATTACAAAAAGGAGAAGTGATATAACAGAGACAACCCACACAAAACAGTAGAGTGGAGAGGAAAACTTGAAACAACATCTGGATTGAAGAAATAAAACTATGAGATGATAGCAGTTAGAGAGAAAATAGATTTTGAAGGCAGACAATGGAGATTCAACATACAGCTAATTGGAATAATCAAATAAAAGAGCAAGAAAAATGGAATAAAAATATTCAAAGATATAATTCAAGACAATGTTCCTAAAATAGGAAGAATACAATCGTTTCAACAAAATGACCCCTAACGGGTTTCAGAAAAAGTTACCGAAAAAGTTACCAAAAGATATATACTGACGTATCCTGTTAAAATTATTGAGATTCAGGGGAAAAGAACCACTCCTACAAATAATCAGTTATGAAAGGCAGTTTAACTACACAGAGAAAAATCAGTATAATCTGATTTCCTCACATCAATATTCCTCAGGGCAGCAGTAGAATAAGATCTACAGAATGCTAAAGGGGAAATTAGCATTAACCGATACTTATATGTCCAAAGTGTCACTCATCCAAATTTAGAACAGAAAGGCATTTTCAATTATGCAAAAGTTTAGGGAATATAGCTCCTATGGACTTTTTCTTCAAAAAGTGAATTGATTAAGAAGTGAGTTAAGATAACTTGAGAATACAAAGTCTTTATGAAAGGGCAAAGTAAATACCGGTCATACATGAAAACAATCAAGAGCCAACAACTATAAAATATAGAGATAATATATGCCATGCTTGTTAAATAAGTATATATACAAATACGATAAACCCATTATTTGGAGAAAAAAGACTATACTAAATCAATTGAATCTATATATGTTATCAACAAGTTGTTAATGATGGAAACAAAATAATACAAGAGTTTTAATGATAAACAATCATTTCATAATGAAGCTGTAAATAGTATTCTTTTGCCATATAACACGGAATCAAAATATAAGACAAAAACTATAGAAAGTTCAAAGATAAATCACTCCAAAATAACAGTTGTGAGATTTTAAAATGCCTTTCAGCATTTTGACCAAATAAAGAGGAAAATAAATAAGGACATAGAATATCTAATAATAATTAATACTATTGATTTTGTATATATCAAATTCTCTATCTTAAAAATGGAGAGTGCCTATTCTTTTCAATCATTCATGAAATATTTTTCTTGAGACTTTGCATTCTCAAGTTATCTTGAGAATATCTTGAAATGGGGTTTAATTGACATTGGTGAAGGAGACTATATTTGGAAAATTCATAGCTAAAAACTCTAATGATATAGAACAAGGTGAGAATTCCAGTTCCTAGTCCCCATAGCCTGAGATGTAGCCATGCACAAGACCTCCTCTTGGGTGTCCTCAGTCTTATCATGTACTAAACAGGCATTGACTAGTTTTCTCAGCTAAACAGTCACCACATACTGGGTCAGGGTGAAGAAGAACTTGGCTTGGGAACTGAGAGAGCTGAGTGGTAGATGGGCAATGCCAGTTACTTCCCCATGGCATTTTGTATGGACGTCTGCTTCCCCAACTGCAAAATTAACAATAATTAAATCCACTTCATTGGGTGGCTAAAATGATCAAATTAAGATGAATATAAATGAAAATATGTAATCCAAAGATCTCAACTTCTTTTATATGTGCTTCATCTCTTTGTCCTTTTCCCCTGCATTCCAAGAGTAACCCTCACAGAGATATTACTTTATTCTATGTTCTGTTGTGTCTCATGTACAACTCATACAACTTAGTGGGCTCTTTTTTTTAACTTCTGTGATCATGTTTTTAATTTTCAAGATCTGTTTCCTTTTCTAGCATTCTGTTCTTATATAATATCCAATGTCATCTGAAATCTCTGAGAATATTAATTGTACTTATTTTAAAGTTGTCTTCTCTTGGTTCTTTTAACTCTATTGACTTGGGTTCTTTAATTTGGTGTAATGGTGCCTGTTTTCCATGATATTGGTTGTCTAAGCCTCAGTGATTCTTGGTTGTTCATATTTTCACATAATCAATGTTTAATGATCTGATTAGTTTAGCTTTCTCTGGAAACTGCATGGAAGGGATGGATGTTGGTCTGGCAGCTATGGGATCTCCCTATTTCTTCTGTTGCCTTAAATGAGTTGGGGTACTGCCCTAGTTCTCCAGGCCAAGTATTTATTCTAGGACCCTTTTATGCCAAAAATGCATACTTCAGAAAAGCTGGCATTTATGGCAGTCTGAAGCCTATTGTTTTATTGCTTTTTCTTCCTCTGATGAAGTTTCTTTATGCTTTATTCTGGTTTCCTTTCTACTCTCATCACTATTGCTGAGAACCCACTCCTGAAACAACACTCCCTTTAATAAAGTACTGATTTTATTTGGAGAAATATTATGGGAAGGATTTCTGGGGAATCATAGCTGCTGTTGCTTGTTGTTTAGTATCAGCTGACATAAGAGGGGTCAAACTGGCCTAGTTATTCAGAATATAGTATTTCAATTATCCTGATTATTCCCTATGGATCTCTCATTATGATGTTGGTTGACTCTGAGCTTTGATTATATGTGAACTTGCTTTTAGCAGTAATTTTCTCATTTGTGTGTTTTGTTTTCTCTGAGTTTGTTTCTCTGACATTCTGATGCCATCTGCTAACTATGTTCCAGAATTCTTCAAAAATTTCCAAGTGCTGGTGATACGCTTTCTGTTTGTCATTGTTGTTGTGGGCTTGTTCCTTTAAAAAACATTTAAGTAGTAAGAAAGATGTATGTATGCACTCAGTCCCCATCTTGATATAATCTTTATCATAATAACTGCTCTTTAGGGTTCTCTAGGGAAACAGAACCACACATATATATACTGCAATATTATGATATTGTCAATACTATGGGAATTTTAAAAAGAATTGGACTAGGTGACTGGGGGTATGGGCAAGTCCAAATTCCATAGAGCAGGCCAGAAGCTGGGAATTCCAAAGAAGATTTTCTATGAATTCCCCAAGAGAAGCTGGCTGACTGAAGCAGAGATGGAAATTCTCTCTTCTGACTGTAAAATCATCACTTCTCCTTTTAAGCTGTTGCACAGTTGAATGTTTGAATGAGACTTCTCTCACTTTTGAAAGCAGTATCCTTAGTTGACTGTAGATGTAATCAGCCAGAGATACAATCAACTTAACTGATGTCTTAAATCCATGAATTATCCTCAAAGTAACAATCAGGAAGATGCTTTCCTCACCAAACAACTGGTAGCCATAACCTGGTCAAATTGGTTACATGAACTGAACCAACAGAGTAACTTTAATTTTTAATAAGAAGTTCAATGATTTAAATAAATTCTTAGAGGGCAGGATTTTCTAGGTGTGTCCTCAAATTTTGGATGTCCAGAGTATTTGGAATCTGTAATCCTCTTTTTACATAGTTGCATTCTAGAAGCCATTTTATCTGATTTCATGATTAGTTGGTAAGTTGAAAAAGTTGATTAAGACAGAATCATAAATATGCATTTTATTTCAGTGTATATACATACATACATACATATATACATTCTTGTGCCACTTTTTTTGACTTGTAACCCATTTTCTTTTGAGTATTGATACCCTGTTTGTAAATCCAATTCACCTTTCCTTGCATAGACCAGAGTTATAAAGCATCATCTACATTTCCCAGTTTTGTTTCTCTAAAGTAGAACAAAAGTTTAAAGCATTATGAGTCGAGGTTTCCTTTAAATCTTTAAATTATCCATCCCCTAATCCCAATCATTCATAGTTGCCTAGCCTATACCTAATTTGTATTAATTATTTTAAAATCTTCATACCAATCCCTAAAAATAGTTTTTACTGAAAGACTCTCTCTTTGCACTTCCATTTCATTGGCTTATGAAACATTTAAATTGTAAAGTTACAGTACTTAGTAGAGTAGGTAGAAAACTTTCAAACTAACATGCCTAATTTTCATAACAATATAATTTAGCTGATGAGTTCAGAAGTGTAAGGACACATAGTGTGCTATCAGCTGCGAGTGTTCAGAGACTATGGACATTAAGCTATGTTTGAAGAGTGAAGAGAGTGCAACGACAATTCATTTGGTTAAATGGAAGTTTGTTAAGAGAGCTCCTACTGTAAATACGTTATCATCATTTATTCAGCAAAAAAAAAAAGACATTCTTCTAGTCTCCCAGAACAAAAAGATGATTATGATGAGTAAGAATAGGTAAACAAACCAGCAAAGTACAATAAAGAGCTCAGAAGCAGACCTGTGTTTGCATATATGAAAAAGGGGTATCCTGAATAATGGAGAATGGGGAAAGTTCTGGTTGTTTAATATATGGTGTTGGGAAATTGTTTTGCTAATGGAGAAAAATAAAATTACATCCCTATCTATTGTCACATACAATGGTGAATTTCAGGTGGTTTGGACAAGTAAATGTGAAAAACAAAATTGAAAAGTTAATAAAATAAAATATAGGATAATATTTGAGTGCTTGAAAGGTGAGTTGGGAAAAGACTTATTGAACAAAACTTCAAAAGTACAAATGCTAAAGTAAAGTAGTTATTATTTTTACATGAAGATTGAATATTTCTATTCAGTAAAGGATTTAATTAATGAAGTTGTTTGACAGATGGCAACATGGGAGAGTATATTTGATGGTGAACCTGGGCAGGGATTAATATGTAGAATACACAAAGAACTCCTGAAAATCAACAACAGGAACAACAACAAGACTGCAATCTCAATAGAAAAATGGACAGTAATGTGGAGAAGAGGAACTCCCAAAAGGCTAAGAAACATATAGAGATTCTCAGACACATTTGCAACCAGAGAAACTCAAATTAAAAGCTAAAATATTATTTAACATTGTCAGACAAGCAAATCTGAACTGTAAGCAATTCCAAGTGTTTGAGAGGATATCTGTGTACTGACATTCTCACGCATTTCTGGTAGGAGGGCTGACATGTTCAGCCATTTTGGAAAGAGCAGTTTAATCTGGGTTCTTACTAATGGTGATGAGACTAGAGAGAAAACCAGAATAAAACATAAAGAAACCCCATCTTCCATAGGGAAACCAGAGGAACAGCCAGAAAAGTGCAGGGGTAGTGTTCTAGTTTGAAAGCTACCAAAGTGTGATATACCAGAAGTGGAGTGCCTTTTTTTATTCTTCATGGGCAGGCATTGGAAATCGAACCCTGGTCTCAAGCATGGCAGGTGGGAATTCCGCCACTGAGCCACATTCACACTGCCCTGGAATGGCTTTTAAAAAGAGAATGTATTAAGTTGCAAGTTTGCAGTTCTAAGGCTATGAAAATGACCAAAATAAGGCATCCAGATAAAGATACCTTCACTCCAAAGAGAAGGCAGATGAAGCTCAGGGTTTCTCTTTCAGCTGGGAGGGCACATGGCAACGTCTGCTGGCTTTCTCTCCTCATTTCATAAAGCTTCCCCAGGGGTGTTTCCTTTCTGCTCCAAAGGTCTCTGGCTTTGTAGGCTCTGTTGGTACTGGTGGCTCTAAAGTTTTGTCCCCAAATGGTTCCCCCTTAAAGGGCTCCAGTAAGCAACCCCATCTTGAATGGGGGAAAACATCTGATCAAAAGTTACTGCCCACAATTGGATGGGTCATCTGTCCATGGAAACAATCAAAAATACCACTCAGCAATATTGAATGAGGATTAAAGGACACAGCTTTTCTGCGGTACATATTAGCTTCAAACTGGCACAGGTAGGTATACTAATACTTGACAAATTAGACTTCAAATGTAAAACAATTAAAAGAGACAAAGAAGGAACAATTCAACAAGAAGACATAGCAATCATAAATATGTATGCACCAAGCCAGAGTGCTCCAAAACACATGAGGCAAACACTGACAACATTGAAGGGAGAAGTAGACACTTTTACCATAATAGTTGGAGACTTCAATTCCCTGCTGTCATCAATGGATAGAATATCTAGACAGAGGATCCATAGGAAACAGAAATTTTGAATTATACAATAAATGAACTAGACAACACATTTATAGAACCTCACACCTCACAACAGCAGGAAACACATTTTCTCAAGTGTTCATGGATCATTCACAAGGATACATCATATGCTGGTTCATAAAGCAAATCTCAATATCATAAAGCTGAACTTATACAAAACACTTTCTCAGATCATAATGGAATGAAATTGGAAATCAATAACAGGCAGGGCCAGAAAATTCACAAATATAGGAAGGCTAAACAACACATTCTTAAACAAACAGTGGGTCAAGGGAGAAATTACAAGAGAAATCAGTAAACAGCTTGAGGAAAATGAAAATGAAAATACAACATATCAAACTGTGGTGTATACATATAATGGACTACTGAGCAGCTGCAAGAAGAAATGAAGTTGTGAGGCATGCCGCTAGGTGAATGAAACTTGAGGACAGTATGTTGAATGAAATGTCAGAAACAAAAAGGCAAATATTATCATGCCTCACTTATACAGATTAACTATGATATTCAAACTCAAAGAATTGAAATGGAGAGCATGGGTTAGTAGGTTGGAGCCTATTGTAATGAGTCCTAGATTGTAAACTCTTATAGCAATCACATATACTCCGGAATTTTAACTGTTATTCCTAAATTCTGAGATATTGAGTTATTTGTGTATAACCTGGTCCTTTCTGAAAATGTGGGTATTTATGTGACACCTGAGAATCAGAGGACACTGAAGCTATGAAAGTCAGCATTACATCATATAGCAACTGTTAAAAAAGTTGAACAGTAATCAGAATTCGAGTACAGATCTGAATGAAGCTGATCTGGATAAGACTACAGTAAATCAGAATACAAGGTAAAGAACGATATGGTCCATATTTTAAAACTTCAACTTCTGTGTGAGACCAAAGGGACAGATGTTTATTTGGTGCAAAATTTATATTTTGGGTAGCACATTGTCTACTTTAACTGATATGGTAGTTAATTTGAATACCATAATTACACAGAATCTTGAATAGAGTGTGAGATCTTGTTGGTTTGCTCAGGTTAGTGTGATGCCCCAACATATTTTAGAGTAATTTGGGCAGAGAATAAAAAGTATTTGTAATGTCCCCTTGGGGGACTGGGGAGAAAGGAAGAAATATTCAACTCCATCTGGGAAATTCCTGATCTTCTTGCAAGCAGTGGGGACAAACAATTCAATAGGCTAAGATATAAATCCTGGGGTTGGCTCCTATGAAACTTATTCTTGCAAAGGAGAAGCTAAGCCTACTTATAATTATATCTTAGAGTCACCCCCAGAGAACCTCTTTTGTTCAGATGTGGCCTCTCTCTCTAAGCCAACTCAGCAGGTGAACTCACTACGCTCTTCCCTACATGGGACGTGACTCCCAGGAGTATAAATCTCCCTGGCAGTGTGGGATAGACTTCTGGGATGAGCCAGGGCCCAGCATCATGGGATTGAGAAAGCTTTCCTGACCAAAAGGGGGAAGAGAGAAATGAAACAAGATAAAGTTTTAGTGGTTGAAAGCTTTCAAACAGAGTGGAGAGGTTATCCTGGAGGTTATTCTTATGCATTATATAGATATCCCTTTTTAGGTTATGGTGTGCTGGAGTGGCTAGAGGGCGGTACCTGTAACTGTTGAACTGTGTTTTAGTAACCTTGATTCTTGAAGATGGTTATATAACTAGGTAGCTTTTAAAGGGCGGCTGTGCGATTGTGAAACCTTGTGTATGATGTTCTTTTTAACCAGGGTATGGACAGATGAGGATACAAGAAAGGATAAAAAATAAATAAATAATAGGGGGGATAAGGAGTAAAAAAATTATTGTGTAGATTGCAACACTAGTGGTCAATGAGAGGGAGGAGTAAGGGGTATGGGATATATGAATTTTCACTTTTTTCTTCTGATTTCTTTTTCTGTTGTGATGTAAATATTCTAAAAATGATCATAGTGATGAATATACAATTATATGATGATATTATGAGCCTTTGTTTGTATACTATGGATGGACTGTATGTGTATGAAGATTTCTCAAAGAAAACATTTAAAATAAACAGAATGAGTTATACAATGCAGTACCGCTTATACAAATGTAAAATATGTATGCACATGAAACAACAAGGAACATCTTACGAAAACATACATGAGTACAATCAAAGTAATCTATGGGAAGGCAGAGAGGAGACGGAGTGCCATATAGAGAGTAAAGGGATTAAGTAAGTAACTAGATAGGTAAAAGTAGGTAGTGGATGGTTTTGTAAAGGTCAAGTGTCATAAACTCAGAAACAGGATTAATTTAGCACTCTACCCTTCAGGGCTAAATATTTAGAAGAAAGGAAATTTTAATAAAATATAAATTTCATCCTCTAAGAGCTCACAGGATGACTAAGTAATTAATATAGTAGAATATATTCAAGGGTCATTAAGGGCCATTATGGAGACTTGGAAGAGATACCTCATCCTTAGAAGACTCCTTGGGAGGGTCAATACTCAAACTGAATTCTGAGAGATGAATCTGAGCTGGCAAGGTGAGGGAGATGAAAAGTAATCTAAAAGAAAGTAAAATGGGACAAAATTTTTCTGTAAGAAAGATTATATAATTTCACAATGGTTGTATTTACAGTTTATATCCATGTACAAAACTTTCAATATAAACATTAAATGTAATATGCTGACTTTCAATATAAATATTAGAAAGTATTTGCTGAAAGTTTCTCATTGGTACAAATGTGATGTTTGAAATTCTAAAACATTTATGGGAAATTCAGATATTCATTTTAGTTATAGTCACTGTATCAGTTAGAATCTCATTTGATTATTGTTTGTTTCAGTTTCTTAAAACTGCCAAAATGAAATATAACAGAAATGGGTTGACTTTTAACAATGGGGATTTATTAAGTCTCAATTCACATTTCTAAGGCCATGGGAATGTCCAAATTAAGGTATCAATAAGAGGATACCTTCACTGAAGAAAGGCTGATGACATCTGGGATTCCACTGGCATGTGGGAAGGCACATGGCAAGGTCTGCTGATTCCCTCCAAAATGTCTTCTGTGGGTCCTTGCTTGTTTCTCCCAGGGCATTTCTGTCTTTTTTCTCTTCATACCAGACTCCAGTAAAAGGATTAAGACACACCTTGAATTGGGTGGGTCACATGTCCATGGAAACAACTTAATCAAAAGGTCCTACCCACAATGGGTCTGCACCCACAAGAATGGGTTTAAAAAGCATGGCTTTTCTGGGGTACATAAAAAACTCAAACCAGCAAAGTTATGAATAAGAGAACTAAAAAACAATTGTTTAAACAAGGTTAAGTTTTATTCTCTCACATAAGAAAAGTCTGTAGGAATCCAGCACAGGGTTGATATGGCATTGCCAAGTGCCACCAATGTCTCAAGGGCCTTCTTTTGCTCTCCTCCAACCTTTCAAATGTTGACTTGCCATCTGGAGTTCCCACCCTCAACTTTGTCTTCCAAGAAACAAGCTTAAGGAAGGAGCTAACATGCAGTGGAAGCAGCCTACCTTACAACTTCTGCTACTTCACTTGGCTATCTCTTATCTTAAAGGAGGCTGGGAAAGGTAGTTTCTCAGCTTGCCACATTGGCATTCCCACCTCCAAAAAAAGCATGGTTCTTTTTAAAGAAGTGGAGATGGAGTATTGGATAGGAAGATAACAAGCTCTGTCACAGCAACCAATGCCTTTTGGCACATAATAGACAGCACACCTATAAATATTAATTGATTAAAAAGTGTAAATTTCCACAAAATTATCCTTTTGTTATAAACTTAGAGAAATGAAATAAGCTATATCACCATTTTCCACTATTTATTAATTCATGTATGAATTAGTATAATATCTGAATTATAAAGAAAAGCTGGTGTTCTAGTTTGTTAGCTACTGGAATGAAACACACCAGAGACAGACTGGCTTTCAATAAAAGGAGATTTATTTAGTTGACATGTAGTTCTTCAGAGGAAAGGCAGCTAACTTCCAACTGAGGTTCTTTCTTATGCAGGAAGGCACAGGATAATCTCTGCTGGCCTTCTCTCCAGGCCTCTGGGTTACAACAACTTTCCCCAGGGTGATTCCTTTCTGCATCTCCAACGGCCTGGGCTGAGCTGTGAGTGCTAAGAGGAGGTGTGCTAAGCTGCTTGGGCTGTACCATGTTGAGTCTCTCATTTAAGCACCAGCTAATTAAATCAAACATCATTCACTGCAGCAGGCATACCTCCTAGCCTACTGCAGATGTAATCAGCAACAGATGAGGTTTATATGCCATTGGCTCATGTCCACAGCAACAGAGCTAGGTGCCTTCACCTGGCCAAGTTGACAACGGAATCTAACTACCATAGCTGTTAAATGAACTTCATGCACCAAATGTTTTTTAATTACATTAAGCAATTAGAACTTTCTTCTTGAGAACAATGGGTACAATGTTGTAAGATATATAAAAATCACATATAAACATTACATATGTATAAACTAATTTTTCTAAACTGTGCTAGCATGTTTGAAAACAATATTTTTAAGAAGTTTAAACATTACCTTTTGGTTTTATGATTTTATTAATTTGCTAAGAATAATTTCTTTAACAAAATTAAAAGAAAAATTTCAGCCTGGGCTTTGAATTGTCATAAAATGTAAACAGATGAACCCTGTCTTATCAATGCTTTACCTGAAAAGATATATTCATTCCCAGCCCCAAAACATAAAGTGCATATATTTCAGGCACTTAAAATATACTATGAGCTTTTAGTATTAATTGGGAATTCCTTATGTTGCCTATTTTATGTTTTTTTTTTAAAGCTCTTTTTCTGGCTTTTCAGAGCAAGACAGAATGGTAGAACCAGTGGCTTAATCATATACATATTAATATTCTATGCTCAGAGAAGAAGCAGGTCACATAGTGATTCATGTGTCATGTTGATGATCAAGCTCACTTATGGAAAAGAGAGAACTCAACTTCAGAAATGATACTTTCTGATGACAAGAGGTCACAGGTGGGCCAACTCCTCTCCTGCCCTGGGAGAGTTCCCAGTGTGAGTGGTGCTCACCGTTGGTACTTCAAGGTTGGGTAGAAGGGTCTCCAAGGCAATGGAATCCATGGCAACAGGGTAGAATGGAAACCACTCTGTCCTCTGCTGCCAAAGCACTTTGGCCAGGCTGTGAAAAGCTTGGATGCATTAACTATGATTCAGTCCTAGCTATTTTGAACCAGGAATTAGGTTGCTCATCTGTAAATACCATAGGCCCATCCTGCATATTCACTTGTCCTCATTCCTTGTCCCTGTGAACCAACTATTGGCCCTCTTTATCAATCACTCTGCAGTGAATATAGAAATCTGTGATGTAAGAACCAGTCACTGTGATTAGAATATTGCTAAAAATAAATAAACATGGTACATCAGTACATCATCATAATTCATAAAAAATGACATAGTTATCTAAAAAGTTCCTAATTTCTCAGATTTGGAGGGATGACTTTCTGATTTAAATATTGAACAATGGAATATGGATACTAACTTCTGATAGCAGCAGACAATTCATTTTTCTATTTAGTAACTTATTTCCTTTTGGCAATAATATTTGACTCTATGTAAAATTCCACTGTTTCAAGCCTGAATTAAGTTAAACTCAGCTCTTGGACTTTATTTACAAGACAACATGCATTAATAGTATTCCTTCTATTGTCCTTTTGAAAATCAGTTGGCATGACAAAAGCTACATTTAAGTGACAATAATTGAACCAAATGCCCAATTCCTCACTGTTCTATAATTCAGATCAATATGAACACACTTTTTTTTTTCCATACCATGGATTTTAATCCAGGGCTAATGGGAAGACCAGAGCGGTGGATCCCAGACTTTATTCCAGCAAAGGGGAATACAATTGTTAATGGGTCAGTGTCACTGCCCCACTGTTCCCCCAGACATTGGGTCTTTGAATTTGCAACCAGGCCCAGGCTTCCTGCCCTTCATGGAACCTTTCCTGGTCTTCGTCTGACCTAAGCTTGAGTTACTCTATGATGATCTTCCCATCCTGGTTGCTGTCCTGGTTCTGGAACTTGTCCCCTATAGTTTTCTCAGGATCCTTCCTAGGCTTGTGGTGCCTCTGTCCTCATCTTCGATCTTGATGAGTGTGGAGAACAGCCCTGGAGGGAAACTTCCATCCTTGGTGAGGTCCTATACAAATAGGTAGCATGTAGGCAATCCCTACTCCCAGGAAAACCAACTCCACCTCAAACAGCAGAACAGCACTGCCAAGGCCCCAAGGATCCACTTTTCTGACTGTCAGATGTGGGAGGCAAATGAGCTGCCTCTTTTTTCCCTATCTCACACACATGCTCTGCATGCCTCAGTCCAGGACCCTATCATCTTGTTGGTCCCCAGAGTTGCTTCTGAGAGGCAGGGACATATTCTTTGGAGAAGAGTGTGGTGTCATCCAGCAAACAGCAGTTGTAGGGCGTCTTAGTTTGCTAAAGATGTAAGAATGCAATATGCCAGAAGTGGAATGGCTCTTTCAAAAGGGAATTTAATAAGTTGCAAGTTAACAATTCTAAACATCTAAACTAAGGTATCCAAGGAAAACATCCAAACAAAGTTATCCAAGGAAATATACCTTAATTCGAAGAAGGCCAATGGCTCAGAAACACTTCTGTCAGCTGGGTAGTCACGTGGCTGGTATCTACTGATCCCTTGCTCCTGGGCTACATTGCTTTCAGCCTCTGTTCCTGTAGGCATTCCTCACTTTGCTTCTCTGGGGCTGACTTTCATGTCTTGGCTTCCCTTGGCTCTCTCCAGGTTCTGGTTTGCTTCACATCTCATGGCAACTTCTGCTGGGCTCCAAGCATCTCCATATATCCATGTATCTGTTCTCTGCCTATTGGCCCTGCTCTGAAGTTTCTGTAGACTCTTTCATTTATGAGGTTTCTCCAAAATCTTTCCCCTTTTAAAGACTCTAATAAACTAACCAAGACCTACCTGGAATGGGGGGAATCACATCTCCATCTAATCAAAAGGTCACACCTAGAACTGGGTGTATCACATCTCCCTGGAGATAATCTAAAGTTTCCAACCTACAGTATTGAATCAGAATTAAAAGAAATGGCTGTCTCCACAAGATTGAATCAGGATTTAAACATGGCTCTTTTGAGGTACATAATACTTTCAAACTGGCACATAGGGTATCAAACAAAGTCTCCAAGTTTGGCATTCTCATTGCATATTTCAGGGAGCTGGGAGAATATCTTGCTTTTCCCTGGATCCGCAGGCTTGTGGAAGTTGATGACATGGACAAAGAAGAGCAGAATGGAGGACCAGAAAACCCTCTACAGTTCTGTTCTCCAATGCTCCCCTGTGCACACACCCTGCAGCCCTTGAACCATCCTGGGGATGATGTAACCCTACCCTAAGCAGGTATTGTGGGTGTGGTTGCAGGAGTAACTGGAACCATACCTAACCATAGAAATTGGAACCATCCATCAGTGAGTCGTTATAGTAGCCACACTTGAAATCCTCTGCTACAGCCTCCAGACAGAGCTGGGAGAATCCTCCAGTGTTTTTAGCTGGACAGTGCCCTTCCAGTTGTAGATACAATGAATGTGGAAGACAAAGGAGACCTGCAGGGAGAGCATACTCCTGTAGCCTTTCTTGCCATAGGAAAGTAATGGAGGGATGATGATCTTCCTTTTCTCTCCAGGACATATGGCCCAGCAGCCCCTGGCCTTAAAAGTGCCACTCCTAATGTAGCTAGAGATGAAGGCATTCAGCATATGCCATTGTGGTGGTAGGGACAAAGTCAGGGTCCTGAGCCATGTGGGGGCATTGGGGCAGATATAGCTAGATGCTCATTTGTGCAATGTCCTCCTTGTTCCACATATCCAGCAGGACCATGTCAATGTAGAAGGTGGTGTCAAGGGGAACGAGCCCCACATATTGGTGCTGCCATAGTCCCAAGTAGGGGAAGTATGAAAAGGATCACTACTTGTTGACATACATACCCATGAGGCCTTGATCCACACTGTAATGAGGGTCTCAATGCCATTCATGATTGGTATCAAGATGCAGTGGTCATAGCTTGAGTCAAACTTCTTGCTGTCCTCAAAAATGCCATTTAGTGGCATGGAACATGATCCTCCATCTGTACCTCTCAGGACATGTCCTGAGGGTGCGGAACCTCTTGATGCCCACATCTTCTAGAGGTCTTCAGCACAGCTACCATGGCCTAGCCCCCTCCCCAAGTCCGGCATTAGTAGCAGCAACAGTGTGACTGGGCAGGGGGAGGGTGTTGTGGGGAGCATGGTGCCTGGAGATGGGAAGGTCAGTGGGCAGTGAAGGCCAGTGAGGAAGCTGTTGCGACCAAACTCCCCTCCTTCTCCCAGAGCAAGCTTCCCCCTTCTTGTTCTCCTTCTCTACCCCCACCTTGCTTTGCCAGCTGATCTACAGGGAATGGGGCCTGGGGAGACTGAGCTGGTCACCTGGTGTGGGGGTGGGGGTGTTACACTACTGTTTGAGATTAGCTCTATACAAATTTTGTATGATTTGCCACTTTCATGGCATTATGCTAGCAACTGATAGAATTTACAGCTATGTTTCACAGACTTAAGTTCCATGAGAATGTATCCAAGTGGATATTGAAGGGGCTCACATAGAGAAGTTTAACCATGTCTTTGCAGAGTAATATCCTTGGCATCCCAGCTTAAGTTATAAGGTTTCTTAATGTCTCTTTGGGGGTTTTCAATAATCCCATTGATTTGGCAATATGAGTGATCCGGAACTGATGATTGACCTTCAAGTATTTACCTTACTGCCAATTGTGCAAAACAGCCATATGAGCCAGAATTGAAAAAGAATGAGTATTTAACTTCATTTGAACTGGGAGTTATTTTGGATACTTCTCATCCAAAGTAATCAGTTCTAATTAGGACAGTAGCTTATTTAGGGGGCACTACAGTCATTGTACTGGCCTGTTTTCTGTGCTGCTTAATTAAGGTTCCCACTTAGAAAATTCTCTTCTATAAAAATCAGCTACCACTAAAATTCAGGAGAGAGAGAATAGAGATGTCTAATTCAAATTCATCCAGAAAATCATCTTGCCAAGAGCCCCAAAGCCCTGTGTGGATTGTGTACATTGTAAGATCCCTGCAGGAATGCTGTACTCTGTGACTGGTATTTCAATATATTGAGAAACTGCCCAGTATAGGGTAGGGTGGTGGGGGAGGGCTGTGAGATTCCACAACTCAAAAGAAAAATCATCTTCTTTTCTCCAAGTTACTTAACATTCACTTAAGAATCATAGTCTCTCTCTCTCTCTCTCTCTCTCTCTCTCTCTCTCTATATATATATATATATATATATATATATATATATAATCGTGTTTACTGGGTTACAAAATAATGAAATAGAAAATAACCCTTATAAAAAGTAGAATAAGCTTTTTGCAAAAACTCAAATAAAGTTATATATGAATAGAAAGTATTTTATGCTTTCTTGATCTTTCACATGAAGATATATGGATCATGGACAAACTACCTTGTAAATGCACATAATTCTGCTCCATTCCTTTTAAGAACCTCATAATCCATTCTGTTTATAGCATAATCATGTATTGCTCCCAATTGTTAGCAGTTGTAATATAAACACATTTACATATCTCTGCTTACATATGTAAGCAAGTATAAATTTCTAGATTGTAAATTGCCAAGTCAAAGAGAATACATATATGAAATACCATTAAGTAGTAAAACATAGAGTTTAAGATCTCAAACTCTGGTGCCAGAATATCTGAGTTTAAGTCCCATCTTCTCTGCTTACTAGTTATGTGACTTTTCTTTCTAGATAAGATACTTAATCTTAACATTACTTTATCATCTATAAAATGGGGGATAATACCAGTACCTACTTACAGATACACATAAATAATAAAGATTAAATGTTAATAAACATAAAGTACTTATAATAACATATAGCACATAATAAGTACTTGCCATAATTAACATTATTAATGGAACTTGCCACACTGACCTCTAAAATGTTGAAGAAGTTTATTTTCTCTGGCCATATCCTACATAACCCTGGATAATTGGATAGTATCAACATTTTGAATGTTTTCCAATCTGAAAGATAAAAAAAAAAATGAACCTTATTTCTTGTTTTAAATAGCATTATTTTCCTACTGGGGTGACAGAATTTGGGGCATATATATTATTCTTTGGTTTTTTCTTTTGTAAACTATTTTTTCTCTTCACATTATTTACTTGTTTATCATTTTACCAATGAGAGTCACCCACTATTCAAAATTACAAAGTTTCTTGACTGTGTCTTAACCTCTTTGTGTCACCTTAGCCAACTGGCCATTCTTATCCTTTCTGTCTCCTGGGTTTTATTTATTTAAATATTCTCTTGCAGTTTTCCTTTAGTGCTTTTATAATAACATTCTTTCATTTACAGTTCAATTCTTCTAAGCTGGGTTTGATACTTTCCTATATTCGGGCAAACCAATGTCAATGCAATCATAAAAATTCCTTGAAATTCTTCTTGTTTATTAGGAAAGAAACTCATCACAGGACTACCTTAATAGAAAATTCACATTTAAGGAATATACCTACTTTAAGCTTCAACACGATACTCCTTTGGAAACTAAATTCTTAGTAGTGACAAAGGCCAAATCTGTGCATGTGCTGGCCCTCATGCTCCTGACTAAATGCATAAAATGCCATCTCAGGACCTCTTTCCCCTCATCCCAAACATGACAGCTATTTCCGCATTCCATTGGTAACCCGGTTTTCAATGGGTCCTCTCCTGCTTGGCGCTCTCTCTTCCCTCATTTGTATTTTCACTGATGCTGATACTATTGATTTATTACAAAGTCATTTCTAACCTCACTTGGGATTCTTTTAAATCACTGTCTCATTACCTGTATTGGTCAGGGTTTTCCTGAGAAATAGAAACAATGGCATGTATGTGTATATGTGTGTGTCTGTGTATGTGTGTGTGTATATACAACTAGATTTTAAGAAATGGCTTGGCTCACCTGATTGTGGGACTGGCAATTCTGAGATCTGTGAGACAGTCCAGTGAACTGAAAATTCCAATGAGAGGGATGCTTCATTCTTGAGTAGGAAATCTGCAGGGAAGGCCAGCAGCTAGAAGCTAAGAGAGAAGTAGAGGATGCTGTCTTGGGGAAGAATTTCTTCTTCCATAAACCACAGTTCTTGCTCATAAAGCCTTCAGTTGTTTGGATGAGGCTCTCCCATATTATTAATGGTAATCACCTTTACTTAAAAGTCAACTGATTTCATCAAGGCAACATCTGGGCTGGTGTTTGACAAAACAACTGGACACCAGAACCTAGTCAATTTGACACAGAAAATGAGCCATAGCACTATCCAAATCCCTTCCTCTATTTCATATTTGCATAAACTGTAAAAATAGTACTAATTATGTATTAAAGGCCTATCTGTAGCAGGTACTTGGAATACATCAATGAGCAGAACAGTCACAACTCCTTGTCCTGATAAAATTTCATCTCAGGACTTATTGTGGTACCTGGAGCACAGTGTTTCCAGAAATAAGTAGATAGACAATTGGTTGGAAGTTTTAATGCATTTGGAGGCAGTTTTTTTCTTTTTCTCTCAGCATATCTTTTAAAATGTAAATAATTCTATGAGATAATATATTAAGCTGCTATCAATTATTAACACCACATTATCAATTAAAAAGGCAGCAAACATAATGCTACTACTTCTTTTCCCCACTTACAGGTTTTCAGTGGCTCTTTATCATCTACAAAGATACTAATTAAACAACACGAGTTAGAAGGAAATTAATTGTCCCTAATTAACCCTAATCTAGCTCTCTGGCATAAGTTCCTTCCACTTCCTGTTTTTGCTGAAAGGTATACCTCAGTCTTCTGGATTTTTAAAACTTGAGCTATATTCTTTCACAACCTTGTCTCTGTGTACAGATTCATCTTTCTGCTAGGAATCCTCTTTTGGATAGAATTATGTCCCCAACAAAGACATGTTCAAGCCTAACCTAGTCCTGTGGATGTGAACCATTTGTAAAGGGATCTTTGAAGACGCTATTAGTTAAGGTGAGGCCAACCAAGGGTGGATCTTAATCCAATGTGATAGAACCCTTATAAGAAGAGGAAATTTGGATATAGTAGGAAACAGACAGGCAGACAGATGGCCATGTGGTGGAGGCAGAGATGAGATATGGATTGTCTGTAAGCCACCACCAGAATGCTATAGACTGAAGCACGATCTTGCTGACACCTTGAGTTAGGAACTATGGGACTCCTTTTCTTCAAAAAGATGAGTAACTTATTCATTTGTGTATTTAGTTCCAAATAAGACAATTAGACCTTTTGATTGTTTTAACAGGGCTAAAGGGGAGTGGGGTTGATGGAAAACTCTCACCCTGCTGTCCTAGTAGATCTGTGGCAACAGCTTGAGAAGGAGCAGGACCTCAAAGAGGGTGCACATGTAGCCTGCGGGGGCTGGTCACTAGGTCCCCAGTTTGGCAAAGATTTCCAGTTCCAAGCAGGGCACAAAAGCAGCAAAGCCATTCTACCCTCCTAAGGGGGCTCTGTGGCTCTGACCCAGAGAGTATTGTCTCAGCGGTGATAACGTGGATTGGTAACAGTGACCGGGAGAGCTCTCCTGACCCTTTGGTAATGAAACTCTGGGCCATACACAAAACCTTCAGCATGTGGGTATAAGGAGGAAAAGGCCTAAAATGACTGTGATAGAATTTCCCACCAGTCCAGCAGGTTGTGGTCTCAGAGTCAGATGTAAGTCATTTTGAAGAAAATAAGGAAATGGAAAGTAAAATTGTCATTATTTGCACATGATACTCTGGTCTACAAAGAAAATCCTAGATAATGGATAGCCAAATAATAACAATTCATAAAGGGTGTTGAGAAATATTCAGAATCACTATTTAGATAATCAGTTGTCTCTAAATACCAGCAACAATTGGAAGTATTTTTAAATACTATTTATAATAGCAACAAAGACATATATAGTACCTAGGAACAAATGAAACAAAAATATGCAAAACTTTATGGAGGAAGGCACATTTTTTTAAAGATTTTAAAGAAACAAATAAATGTAAGGAATTACCATACAGTGTATAGGGAGACTAAATATTGCCAATGTGTACATTCTTATAATTTCACATTTTCTGTAATGCTATTTCCATAAAAATTTGTGGGCATTGAAGAGTTGACTTTAAATTAAGATCATTTTGAAGAAAACAAGATTGTGAAGATACATCCTTCAAGACACCAAGATATTAAGAGCTGTTATAAACCAGCTGAAGTCATTAGGTGACTTATTGTTGTGGGAATAGACATATAAGTTTATGGAGGAAAACAGACAAGCAAAAACTGTAATAACCTTGCATTTATAGAAACTTGATACATCATAGAGGAAACATTACAAATTTTGGAGGGGCCAATAGACTACTTACATACAAATGGTTTGGAGGTGATTGATTTCATATGGAAAAATGTTTCCTATATCATACCATACAAAACTAAATTCAAGAGAGATAAGATGCCTAAATATGAAAAAGCAAAAATTTAAAATATTTAGGAAGAAATATAGGAGAAAACTCTTAGGCCATAAGTTAGGGAAAGATTTCTTAAACAAGAAAAAAAGTTTAAAATTATAAAAAGAGTATAAAAAAGTATAAATTTATACTAAAAAGTATAAGTCATAAGGAAAAAAATGATAAAACTTACTACATTGAATCTCCAACCTTTTTTACTGCACAGGGCACCATAAATAAAGTAAAAAAAAAGGCCATGGAGGATGTATTTCCCATACTTATAATCATTGGATAACTAATTCTAAATTCATAAAGAACTTATACATTAATAAAAAAGAGAATCAACACAGTGGAAAAAGGCAAAATATATAAATAAGCAATTCACAAGAAAGGAACTCCAAAATCATACAAAAAGACGCTCAGCCTCACAAATCATGCAAATTTAAAATAAAGAAATCTTATCTCACAACATTAGATTCCCCCCAAACAAACAAAAAAAAGTCCTGTAATACTACATGTTGTTAAAGACAGGAATCATGAGAACTCTTTTATTCAACTGATAGAATTGCAAATTGGTACAACTATCTAGGAGAGCAATTTGTAATTTCAATTATAATTAAAATTTTGTAAAACCTATGCCTGAGAGACTTCACTCACATATGCAAAAAGTACATTATGTTGTTCTTTGTTAAGCATTGAATGCAACAGCAAAAACTTGAAACAACATCGATTCGAAAGTATATGTATTTGGAGGTCCCAAGACCACCCTCAGTTCCAATGATTAGCTAGAAGAATTTACAGAACTCACAAAAGCAGTTACACTCATAATCCTGCTTTATTACAATAGAATACAGATTAAAATCAGCAGTGGAAATAGCTGCATAGAGCAGAGATTAGGCACAAGCTTCATCTCTCAGGAACTTGTCCTCTTCCAGGAGAATTGTATGGACTCTACTTATTTCTCACTGCAAATATGCATGACAATATGCACAAAGTATTGCAAACTAGGGAAGCTCACCCAAACATTGGTGTCTGGAGTTTTTACTGGGAGTCGGTCACATGGGCATGGAGGACTGCTCTTTGACTGACCTTAGTCTCTAACCCTTCTAGAGGTCAAGCTGATAGATACCATGTGACCCAGATCTCAACCAGAAATCACATTGTCAGCATAGACTTTCCAGGGTGACCCAAGGCCTCCAGGTAAACAAAGCTAGTCTTATCAGGTAGGTTATTGTAAGGATTGAGAGGTTACCTCCCAGGAGCTGGGCAATGGTTAAACCTTTCTTTGGAACATGCAAGATGTGGATAAGGTTGAGTTTCTCCTTTACTGCCCCTTGCATGAATAAATTGTGGTGGTCATACAGAGGATGAACTACATCTAAAAGTATCAGTATGGTTAAATATTACAAACCTAGCATTGAAAGAGAAAAGAACAAGCTTTAGGATATGTATAAGTGCAATTGCATTTATGTAAAGTCTAAAACAATGTAGTACATGTTCTATATTGTGAATGCATGCATGAAAATTAGAAAGAGAGTTAAAATGTTACTGGGAATAATAAACACCAAATATAGGCTAGTTTTTATCCTGAGGACAGAAGCTGAGAATGTTTCCTAGGAAGTATATCCTAGGGGTGCCAGTTATAGCTGAAGAGTTTTATTTCTCAGACTGGTAGTAGATAGCCATAGTTAAATTATGATCTAATGATTGCATATGCCTAAAATGTTTCAAATTTAAAAATATTAGATGAGGGGGAAAGTACATTTCTCATTGTGGTAGTTAGATTCAGTTGTCAACTTGGCCAGGTGAAGGCACCTAGTTCTGTTGCTGTGGACATGAGCCAATGGTACGTGAACCTCATCTGTTGCTGATTACATCTGCAGTCCGCTAGGAGGCGTGCCTGCTGCAATGAATGACGTTTGACTTAATTGGCTGGTGCTTAAATGAGAGAGCACAATGTAGCACAGCCCAAGCAGCTCAGCATACCTCATTTCAGCACTCCCAGCTCAGCCCAGGCCTTTGGAGATGCAGAAAGAAATCACCCTGGGGAAAGTTGTTGGAACCCAGAGGCCTGGAGAGAAGGCCAGCAGAGACCATCTTGTGCCTTCCCACATAAGAAAGAACCTCAGTGGAAAGTTAGCTGCCTTTCCTCTGAAGAACTAACAAAATAAATCCCCTTTTATTAAAAGCCTATCTGTCTCTGGTGTGTTGCATTCCGGCAGCTAGCAAACTAGAACACTCATCTAACTGGGTTTTGTTTTCTTTGCTTTAAACTAAGTGCATATCCACTATTTGCTACATAAATTTGTCATAATATTAATTTGCTTTTAATGATGTCCTGAAGAGTTTATGTACTTTGGGGATTCATCATAGGACTCAGTTCAACTTCAAGATAAGATGGAAATAGGGTAAGACAGAAACAGTCCAAATTAATTGGTCACCTCCTTTCATGTAACTTTTCCTGTAAACTTCATTAAGAACAGAGGCTATGTCGCATGTCTTTTTTCCTGGCACATTGGAAGTGGTCAATGGATGGATGTTGGATGAGTAAGTCCATTAATGAAAAATTAAGAAGTGAATTTCCATGGGGATAAACACTCAAAATAAGGTCCTAAGAGAAGGACAATTTTGAAAGAAGTTGGTGATGTGTTGGATTGTGGTGCTATCCTTTGGGTCTAAATGTTGCAGGAGGGAGAGAAATTAAGTATTTAGAGGCCGGGCTTGTTAATGCCCATAAAAATATGTGTTAGAATGAAGGTAAAGAGATAGGCTCTTAGATAAACTTCATCAACTTCCCAAGTTAGTCTAGGCCTATGCCAAAAATGAAAGTGCTAATAAGTAAGACAAATTTTCATTATGCTGCCAAATCACAGAAATTAAAGGAGTATTTAAGGTGATAATTGTCCTAGGATTAAATTTAAAGTCCACTTAGAGAAAACACTCTAGTCTTGAACCCCCAGTGAATTACAATTGGCTGAGAGCCTAACTGGCAGAAGCACACAGAGAGGGAAAATCCATTTTGCAATGGAACCTTTGGGGATACCTTTCTGGTTTGAGTTCTTGAAAAGAGTTCACTTCATTTCCATTAATTACTAGGTAGAGGACAATTAAGTGTGATTTGAGGGTTACTGGGAATTTAGAGATATATAGGACCACTCAACCATGGCAAAATTTTTTTATCTTATCTTAAAAGTGGAAGCCAGAGAAACCACATTCCAGCCAGTCACACAGGTTCTGGGTGAATGAATCATGGTGTGTACTACCAACTAAAAGCAGCACCAGTTCCCTTACAGCACTATGTCATGCTATTATTTTAACTGGTTTGGCATTTATGAAAAATGATGGGTTATAAAATGATTTACAGTAGCATCCAGGATGTGTAAATTCCATGTCTTAAGCTGCAGTGGTGTAGTGTGTGTGCATATATGTGTGTATATTTGTGTGTCCACCCCTGAGCCAGGCTTTTCCATCATATCAATTTGAACTTTCCTAAGGTTCAGAAAAAGGCTGGTCAAATTTCTCAAACTCAGGTGGTCTAAGTATCCTGACTGTGGAGAATTTAGGATACTGCCTGGTGATGACAATAATGAAAAGTAAGACATTAAACACTTGTGTTTAACTGTGTGATAGGTACTATGTTAGCCACTTTGAGTATATTTTGTGATTTCCTACTCACCATAGCCTGAAGATATAATTACTGTTATTAACTCAGTTTTACAGATGAGAAAACATGGAGAAGTTGAATAAAATGACCACGTTTACACAGGTTGTGGCGCTTTCAACTCCTGCCTGTCTGGTTCTAAAGCTCACACTGCTTTTCATCACAATGTGCTGATGATACTTCTCTCTCCTTGGTCTGCTTTACCATTAGCATAAAGGACAGTGTCAATTTAAGTGTGCCTATATGAAAATGAGAACAGTCACAGTGACCTACCCACTGCACAAAAATTCTGAGAGAATGAATTCAAACCAGACATAATTTAAGTTTTTCAGCCATGAAAATGAACAAACAAAAAATGATAATGGGAGAAATATGACTGTTATGAGTAGTCTCCGTATGAACCACCTCCACCCCCACCCCTGAGTGGGTACTAAGCAATGACCATGAGTGCTCAAAACATAACCATCTCTTGTATAGTTCTGTTTAAAAGTACATCAAACAGATGTAAATGCCCAGAATTTTGCTTTAGAAAGAAGAGAAAAAGATTGATTATACTGATCCAAAAGTTATTAATTTATCACTTTCAAGTTTCTCTGCTAAGATTTCTTTGGATTCTTGCTTTCAATCCTCATGATAACACTGTGGAGTATCTTTTGTATTAAAAATATAAATATCATCCTTCAAAAAGTCCTGTATTAAAAAATCTAATGACTCTGATGGATGAATCTTCTCATAATCTAAATGAGTATGATTTAGAATATGATCTAGATAACTTCTTTCAAGAGTTGAGGAGCCAGACAAGAAAAGAGAAGAACAGTGATGGAGTTATTAGTAGAAAAACTAAGGTTCAACAATATGTTGTTGCATGTATCAGAACTTCTTCCTTTTCATGGCTGAATAATATTCCATTGCATGTATATACACATTTTGCTAATCCATTCACTTGCTGTTGGAGAACTGGGTTGCTTCTGTCTTTCAGCAATTGTGAATAATGCCAGTATGAACATCAGTGTGCAAATATCTGTTAGAGTCCCTGATTTCAATTCCTTTGAGTATATACCTAGAAGTGGGATTGCCAGGCCATATGGTAATTCTATACTTAAGTTTCTGAGGAACCCCAACAATGAATGAGTGTTTCTGCTTCTCCGCATCCTCTGTAATACTTGTTATTGTTTTCTTTTTGTTTGTTTGCTTTATAGTAGTAGCCATTCTCATGAGTGTGAGGTGGTATTTATAGTGGTTTTGATTTGCATTTTCTTGATAGCTAATGATGAATATTTTTCTTGTTCTTTTGGCAATTTTTATATTTTCTTTGGAGAATGACTATTCAAGTCTTTTTACAATTTTTTTCTTGTGTTGCTAGTCCTTTTATTGTTAAGATCTAGAGTTTCTTTATATATTCTGGAAACTAAACCCTTATCAGGTATATGGCTTCCAAATATTTTTCCTGTCCTACAGGGAAAGTTTTCAGTCTTTCACCACTGAGTGTGATGTGAGCAGTGAGTAGGTTTTTCATATATTCCCCTTATCAGCTTAAGGAAATTTTCTTCTAATCCTTGTGTTCTAAGTGTTTCTTTATCAAGAAAGGGTGATGGACTTTGTTAAATGCTTTTCCTGCATCAATTGAGATGATTGAATGTTTTTTTTTGCCTTTTATTGTGCTAATGTGGTGTATTACATTAATTGATTTTTCTTTTGTTGAACCACTGTTGCAGATCAGGGATAAGTCTCACTTGATTGTGTGTGTGATTCTTTTAATGTGCTGTTGGACTTGTTTTGCAAGTATTTTGTGGAGGATTTTTGCATCTATATACATAAAGTTTATTGGTCTGTAGTTTTCTTTTTTTATGATATCTTTATCTGATTTTGATATTAGGGTAATATTGGCTTCCTAGAATGACTTAGGTAGTGATCCTTCCTACTTAAAGTTTTAGAAGAGTTTGAGCAGAATTAATATCAATTCTTCTTGGAATATTTGGTAGAATTCACCTGTGAAGCTATCTGGTCCTGGGTTTTCCTTTGTTGGGAGGTTTTTGATGATTGATTCAATCTCTTTACCTGTAATTGTTCTGTTGAGATCTATCTCTTCAAGAGCCACTGTAGGTTGTTTTTGTGTTTCTAACAACTTGTCCATTTCATTTAGGTTATCTAATTTGTTGACACTCAGATTTTCATAGTATCCCCTTATGATATTTTTCATTTCTATGGAGTCATTAGTAATGCCCATTTTTTTTTCATTTTTTATTTTATTCATTGCCTTTTGTCTGTTTCTTTCTTTGTCAGCCTAACTAAAGTTTGTCAATTTTATTGCTCTTTTCAAGGAATGCACTTTTAGTTTTCTTAATTCTATTTATTTTTAATTTCTCTATTTCATTTATTTCCATTGTTAGAGCTCTTTCTTTTTTTAATCTAAGCATTTAGGTTTATAGATTTTCCTCTGTGCACCAGTTTGACATGTTGTGTTCTCATTTTCATTTGTCTCAAGTTACTTACTGATTTCCCTTGTGATTTCTTCTTTCACCCATTGGTTGTTTAAGAATGTTATTTAACTTGTAAATATTTTTGGATTTTCCAATCTCTTGCTATTGATTTCAAATTTCATTCTATTGCAGTTAAAAAAGATGCTTTCCATAATTTCAATCTTTTAAATGTGTTGATAATTGTTTGGTGATGTAACGTGGTCTATCCTGACGTATGAGCCGCGTGTACTCGAAAACTGTGTATTCAGCTGTTTGGGGTGAAATGTTTTGTATATGTTTGTTATGTCTGGTTCATTTATCATGTTATTAAAGTTCTCTGCTTCCTTATTAGTGTTCTGTCTAGATGTTCTATTTATTGATGAAAGTGGTGTATTAAAGTGTCCAACCATTATTGCAGAGACGTCTATTTCTCCGTTCAGTGTTGTCAGTTTACCTCATGGATTTTGGGTCCCTGTACTTAGGTGCACAAATATTTATGACTATGATTTTTTTTCTTGGTGGATTGATCCTTTTGTTAATATACAGTGTCCCTCTTTGTCTCTTGTAACAGCTTTTGACTTAAAGTCTAGTTTGTCTGATATTAGTATAGCTACGTCAACTCTTTTGGCTATCATTTGCACAGATTATCTCTTTCCATTCTTTCATTTTCAAACTATTTATGTCTTTGGGTTTAAGGTGAATCTCTTGTAAACAATATATAGTTGAATCAAGCTTTTTTGTCCATTCTGCCAATCTGTGTTTTTTGATTGGAGAGTTTCATCCACTGACATTCAGTGCTATTACTATAAAGGTAGGGCTTACTTCAGCCATTTCACTTTTTATTTTTCATATGTCATATCTTTTCTGTCTCTTTTCCCCTTTAGTTCATCTTTTGTGTTGTACCTGATTACATCCTTTCTCATTTCCCTGTCTGTATAGTTTTTAAATACTTCTCTGTGGTTACCCTGAGGTGTTATTAATTTACCAAAGTCTTTAATCTATTAATTTGAAAAGATAACTTTACTTCAATAGCATATACATTTTCTGCTCACATACCCCTCCATTTTCCCTCCTGATTTGTTTTTGTCCCAACCTACCTCTTTATATTTTGCATGTCTGTTATTAGGAAACGTGATTATTTATTATTAAAATATGTTCTAACTCTTATAGAAATTAAGGAGTAAAGTTATATATTGAGGATACAGTACTATTTGGGTACTATTGGGTTTTGCATTTACCCATTTAGTTACCTTTACTGACTGTCTTCACTTCTTCATACTGTTTCAAGCCACGGTTTTCTGTCTTTCCTTTTCAACCTGAAGAATTCTCTTTAGCAATTTTTATAGGGCAGGTCTTTTAGTGATGACTTAGTCTATGTTTATGTATCGATGTTATAAACTCTCTTATTTTTAAGGACAATTTTACTAGATAAAGAATTTTTGGCTGAATGTTTTTCTCTTTTAGTACCTTAAATATATCATGCCACTTCCCTCTTTCCTCCATGTTTTCTGTTGAGAGATTGGCATGTAGTCTTACTGAATTTCCCTTGTGTGTGATGAATCACTTTTCACTTGCTGCTTTCAGAATTCTCTCTTTACCTTTGGCATTTGGCATTCTGATTAGTATGTGTCTCAGAGTAGGTCTGTTCTGTTTAGAGTTGCTCTTTTGGTGCATGCATATTTATATCTTTTGTGAGAGTTGGAACATTTTGAGCCATTGTTGACTCAAAAATTCTTTCTGCCCCTTTTTCCTTCTCTCCTCCTTCTGGGCCTCCCATGATGCATATGTTGGCACCCTTCATGCTCTCACACAGGTCCCTTAGACGCTGCTTAGTTTTTTTGTATTCTTTTCTCTGTCTGATCTTCTGAATGTATGATTTCAATTACCCTGTCTTCCAGCTTACTGATTCTCTCTTCTGTCTGTTTACAACTGCTGTTACACATTTTAAAATTTCCTTTTAGTACTTTAGTACTTTTCATCCCCATAATTTCTGTTATGTTCTCTTTAAACTTTCTAATTTTTCTTTTTGCTCATACATAATCTTCTCAGTATCTTTTCTTTCCATATCATTATATAGTTTATTTCTATCCACACTGTCCTATAACTTCTTGAATTGATTTAGGAGATTTGACTGGACATCATTGATTGGTTGTTACAATGTCTATGTCTCCTCTGAAGTTTTAATCTGTTCCCATATCTTCCTACTTCTTGGTATGCCTTGTAATTTTTGCTGATATTTGGGCAATTGATTTTTTGATGCTTTAACTCTGAAAGTCAGATTCTCCCTGTTGCCTAGGGTTTAATTGTTGATTGGCAATATAATAAAGCTTTTATTTGATGCTTGGTCCAACAAATACTCAACATTTAGAGCAGCCCAGGCCGAACTGTTCAGATTTTTTTCAGATCTTCTGCATCTGTTTCTTGCCCTGGACATTAATTGCAACTTTTAGGATTACTCTTTTATTCGCAATTGTTTCACCTCCGGGAGAAGGCTTCTTTTTCTCTGTTCCTTCCCTAGAAGTCCTGGGCTTTTCTGTTCGTTTTTATGCAGAATCTTCTTCCCAGTTCCTAATGATTTTCTGAACTGCTCTTCCTCACTAAGTATCACCCTTTTATTACAATTTTTGGTCCTGTTGCATGTCCTGTTTTAAAGCAGTTCAGTTTTCCTTTATTCTGCCTCTATTAACTTCCACATGAGCATTTCCTGCCCCAGGGTGTCTGATGGGGTTAGCATTCAAAAATACGCACTTTTATCATTTAGGTGTCCAGCAGTTAGAGACTGGGTTGGGTGTATGAACCACTTACCAACAGTTCTGTTTGTTTCCACATTAGGGCACCTCCCCCCAGGAAACCATATGAGGTCAACATTCAAACATGGCCTTCTTTTTTTTTTTTTTCATTTAGGTGCTCCAGCAATTAGAGACCAGATTGGATGTGTGTGCCTCTTGCCAATAGTTCTACCCTGAATTTCTTTTGTTTCCTGCAGATTATTTTATGTGGGTCTATGTGGCCTGGGGTTCCCATGCTTAGACATGTGTGGCATTGTAACTTGCTGCTGTGAGTGACTCTGTGTCCTGCATCCATGGCAGGAGATACTCTGGCCAGAGTTCTCATGCTGTGTGACCCTTAGGTTGTGCAGGAACCGAGTGGGGGGTGGGGTCTGGTCTGGGCAGGTCAGGATCATAGATCTCCAATGTTCCTTTTTGGTGCTGTTTTTCCCTTCCATTCACCATCTGTGGAGTCCTTCTTAAGTCTCTGTCTTCCTCCAGAGTGCCGAGTAAATGGGATTTGTCCTATTAGTAGTTGTTTGTGAGGGGAGATTTTTCCAGGGGTTATCTAACATCACCATCTTGATGGTGTCACTGTAAGTAAGTTTTCTTTCTAAACTTATTGATTCAACCAACAGCTATTTCTTATACCCCTTCTGTATGCCAGAAAGTCCTGTCAGTACTGGAACATTGAGGTGAAGAAGACAAAATCCACGTCCATTTGGAGCATGGCCCTAATGGGGAAGGCAGGAAATAAACAGATAGTAGCTAGAACTCAAGATAATAACAGATCCATGAAGGAAATAAAACTCATTTCTAAGATAGAGGCTGCCTGTTGTGTGCAATTAGACCATGAGTTACCTAGGGAAAGTAACTGGATAACTGGGTAACTGGGTAAGCTGTTTCAGGCAGAAAGTACACTTGGGTACAATGCAAGGCGGGAATGAACTTGGGGAATGTGATGGTATTGATCCTATTATATCATGATTATTTATTCACATGATTATCTCCCTAAGTAGAAGGTTAAGAAATGCTTCTTGTTTATTTTTTGTTCTTCACGGCTGGCTCCATCTGGGATGTTCTTGGCACTCACCACATATTTAGTAAATGAATAAGTGAACAAAACCTTTTTTGTAGAAGCTGTCAAGACCAAGGTTTGTTAGTTATTCAAAGGTTAAATGAACAATATTTTTATCCAGAGCTCAGAGTGTTTGTTGAGATAAAAATCTATAATTTCAATGTTTTTGGTCCTTTTTCACTCACCATATTAAAGGTATAATAAATGTGCCCATGCTTACTGAGACAATGTTCTAACAATAATTTTGGTATTTGCTTGTGCTTATTAGATAAGCCTAAATTATTAAATTCACTTCATTTAAAAGTACTATTAAATACTTTATTAACGCCATTTAGTTTTTTTTATTAAGAAATTTTTAGAGTTTGGATAATAAGATTAGTTTGAATAATATGACCCTGTGAAAATAAAACTTTGTATTTGATTACAATTTTACAGTGGTATTTTAGAATAAATGTTAAAATATTTTTGGTGTTAAGGATCACTTAAACAATTAAATTTAAAAATTAAATATGGATATTCTGAAAGGAAACATTTTTAATTCTCAGTAATCAATTTTGACATCATTAGTATATTTGGAAATACCAGCACCTCCCCGGACTGATAATGAAATAAATTTTGAGCACATGAAAGCTTTGATGAGCTTTTTATTTTATTTATTAAACATACCAACTTTGATGAGCTTTTAATGTTTTAATGTACACTTTGTGGCGTTTTAAAGCGGTTGGATTTAAACTGACTACCTTGTGTGCTGATAGTTTTCACATGGGAACAATAACATTAATATTTCCTGAAAATCACAAACATTACTTCAGAAAAAAAATCAAATATGACAATTCTGTAAGAATTGAACAGACATCACCATGAGACATAAATTTATTGATTAATGACTGAATGAAACATTTGTTTCCCTCTGCTTTTACTTGGTGATACTTCAGCCTGGCCACCTTGTCAGAATGCCAGTGATATGTACAAGTCTGAGAGTTTTAAGTCTACTTCACTACTTTTCTGCTGTCTCCTAAATTAGGCTTTGGTAATTGTGTACTGAAGTCTGCTTTATGAGCCTCCCAATTTCCCAAAGCCTGACAGCATGGACGTCTGTAACTATCCTTCCCATTAGGGGGCTCTTTCTTCTAGAATCTTCTAGAATCAGGTCCCAAAGGATGAGAGTCTGTTTTAGACTCCCTCAGATCACAGGGGTAAAATTTCTATGGTAAGCAGATTCAATCTAAAAGATGAGAGCTTTGCTCAAACTTCAAATTCTAATTTTTTTGGTTTGTTCTTTAAGCTCTCCATTTGCCATCTTTTAAAAATATAAATAGATATCAAATGAGACTGAATTTCAGGGAAAAGCTGTTACTGTAGAATGAAAGCCAGATGACCAAGACTCATATGTTTTTCACAAATCCTTTAGATGGATCATGTAATAAGAAGTTCCTTGGGGAGCCCTCTCAATTAGAGATAAGTTCTGTTATTGTGCTTACATCCACACCGTTTGTATGCATATATGTGCTGAACTTTATTTTCCCTATCCTCTGGGTCTTAGACTCTTTTTATCTCTTCTACATAACTCTTTTTTTTTTTTTCATGACTCCACTGCTGGTAATTATTTTAGTGGTTTTATAGATAAAGAGTAGGGATACAATTCTCTTTATAGATCATAATTACCTTTTCATAGTCACAAATCTTTGGTGGGTTGATTTGTATTATTTGCTTTTTTGGTATGTGATTGTTTTCTAATAGCTCAGGATTTATTAAAAAAAACAAACAAAGAAAACATTGTCTTCTTTGACAGCAACTTGGAAGGAAGTTTTCAGTTTTACACCCCATTACATTTTTGTAGAGTTGCATAAGCCAGTAAGCAAAAAAGTCATAAGATAAGCTTAGTAAGCCTTCATATAGATGCAAAGTTAACATCGGTCACTTGGCAGTTGGATAAAAATTCAGCTCACAAAACAGCATTTTGGATGCAATCAATGCTTATAAAAACTACAAGCAGTTTGTGCAAACCCTGCTGGATTTGGCAACACTAGTAGTCAGCTGTGATTCCAGAGCATAATAACCGCATTGGTTTAAATTCTCCTGTATATTGTATGTGAGGCTTGTCTGGGGCTCATTCAGATTCAAGATGCACTTTAAGATAGAATTAAGAAAGGAGCTGATGGAAAGAAGAGACTCTCCCATTAGGAATTCTTTTATCAGAATGTCGGCCTACTAGGTGATGCTGAACTGGACATAAACAATTTTCAGAAATGAAAAATAACATCTTTTGCATTCATTTAGATTTCACCCACAGAAAGTGCTAAGGCCTTTTCAGAGAAAGCACTGGATGAAATCTTCATCCTTTATGGAAAGGGAATCATCTGGCCTCCTATTTCTAAAATAGACTAGATTACTCATTTACTTCACGGCAATTATAGCAATCTGATCCTTTGAAATCTTGGAAGGGGTGAGATGATGAAAGGACTGTAACACAAATCTACATTGAAGAGCTCAGTATTTAAATTTCCCTTGTTCATCCCTCAAAGGGTTACTGCCTACAGTTTATGCTACTGGGAATGCTGATGCATATCACAGACAACCTTCAGATACAGTTATCAATCTGGTGTCTGGGCAAAGAGTAAAGACAGGAAATACATTCTATTGTTGACAATAGAGTAGGGGGCTTTTTTAAAAAACAAAAACCAAAAAAACCTAACAGATCCCTTAGTAAACTTATTAGTAGAACATATGCAACTGCAATGAGGCTCTCCCAAAGGAACCCTTTCTAGTCAGATGAAAAGGTTATTATATTTTACAGATGAGAGTTTGGAAAATTCAAGGCAGATATGCCAGATTTTAGCCTGAAGTTCTGAAGACAAGGAAAGGAGCTGTCCAGTCCCCCCACTCTCGGAGCCCTTCCTGACTCTTCTACCTTCTAGCAGGAAAACCCAGGATAGTGAAAATATGAACTGAGGCTGGGAACACCACTGTTGAATTTGGATATTTCTTTTTTAAATGGGTTCTCTTTTGTAATTCCAGATAGCCCCACCTTAAAATATATATATATATATAGATGCATTGAACAGTAAAAAGCACTGGATCAGGATTTAGAGCACTTGAGATTTCATTATTGTCTCTGCTGTATATCCACTGTACATCCTAGAGAAGTGTTTTTAACCAGTCTGAGCTTCAGTTTCTTCTAAAAATTAGAAATACCTGCTGGCCTTTTTTCAAGAAGTTATTTAGTGAATCAGTATGAGATAAGTACCTTGTGAGTTGTAAAGTGTTTTATACAATGAATTCTTATCATTGCATATTATCAATAGAACAGCAAATCCGTACCATATGATTCAGTAATGTTAAACTTCTTTTGCCCTCTACTTCCTCAAACCCTTACCTGTTTGTCCCATTTCCATTTCCATTTTATTTGTCTGTGCAACTTTTCCTCACTTGTTTTACCCCATCTGCATCATGCAACTAATTTTTTTATTGTTTCACCCAACATTGATCACTTCTGCCCATTTGTACATTGTAGGTTAGCACTTGACTAAATATTGCCCTGTGTTATTCAAAAGGCTCTTTGGCCATAATGGTAGATTCTCCAATAATTTTGTAAACTCTCACCAACTTTATTACTATTCTGCAGATATGCATGTGGACTTACAGTAGTACTGGGGCACAAGTTTTTGTAAACAGGTAAGTCTGTCTACAAATTTGACTTATGTGTCAGGACAGAACGTTGCGAGTTAAGTTTGGCTAACTGTGATTTCAAATCCCATGTAATGACCTCCCCAGGTAATGACACCTCTTCTTGCATGATATGCTAAATATCTCTTCTCCATGGTTAAACACATTCTTAGTCACCCTATTTCTATCTCTAGGACCTTGAATCTTTTAATTTATTCAACTACAATGGATTTGAATAAAAGTAAGCCTTTCAGAGTGTGTAGGCAAACAAACTGTAATAATTAGAAAGATATTCATGAGTGGGAAGTTGCTTAAATAAAGAGATAGACAAGAATGTCTGCCCCTATTACTTTTTCTTCAAAGTTATGCTATAGAATTAGATTGGGGAGGGTGGGGTCTTCAAGTATCAAAAATCACTCCTTCCAAAGCCAAAAAATTGAACTCTGTCCATTAGGTAGCAAATTGCTGCATGTAGAGCTATATTATAAGAAAGAATGCTTTGAGAAGATTTTGTTGTATTTTTCAGTCTTGCAATCATGTCTATATATGAAGAGTACTGAGTGCAGTATGGTTGCCCAAAGGTCTGTAGTCAAATAGTTCCCTGGAAATTAAAAATGTTGAATTAAAATTACTATTTTTTTTTCAGCAGGATCCCCAAGAAAAAATTTCATTACTGCCATCTAGCAGCCAATGCCCTGTTCAAGCTTTTGTATAAATTTGCAAACATCATGCAATTACCTCCTTTGGTAATTATAAAGCTTCAAAGTGCTGGAAAGGGGTGGCACTTAATAACATACATTACAAAAGCATGGTAACTTAGGCAATAAAAACACTGCCTAATGGACACCATTGCAATGGGAGTAGCACAATGGGGTTCCCATAATAATCAAAGTAGAGTTAATGTACATATTAATGCCAGTCATTACAATTGTTGCAAACAACAGCAGGAGGGGCAATATGCTACACAGGATGAAAAACTGAAATAGTGAATAAAGAACTTAACATATTCAGCTACAATTTTGTTTCTTAAGGATGATCTAACACCATGAGTATTATCAACAGAACCAGGTTATTTGTTTTCAATTCCAGTGTGTTTTGCTTATGGGCCATGAAGGAATTATCTTTATTCAAACTCAATTTTAATTGATTCCGAAACATCCTCAGATGTTTGAATATGTAAAACCCCATTTCAACCATTTAACTATTGACCAAATAGATTCAATTTGTACTGTTCTTTTAAAAAATCATTTTATCCTCCCTACTCCAATAATTATGTAAGATAATATTCCTACCCCTTAAGCAAAATCCATATAATCTTTGAACACTATTGCCTCAGATGCAGAGGGATGTGAAATTATAGTGCCACCAGCAGTGTGGTTTGGCAGGGCAGAATAAGAATATTCAAGTTCTCTTCAAAATATCATAAGCTGACTACTTATGAACGTTGAAAAGTTGTATAGTAATTTCTACAAATATGAAATGGGTTTTTAGCATTCTCAGAAATGTGTGCAAAGAAAAAAGATTTTTCTTATTAAGAAGTCTTTGAAATTTGCTAAATTATGAATGGCTTCTATGCCTCTTTTTTATTTTTGAGTAGAACACCTGTATAAAAGCTAAAATATCTATAATAACTATAAATACAGTTATACATAACTATAGATAGCTCTTGCTTCTTGATCATATATTTTTAATCTTTTTAATGTCCCTACCTACTCTAGTTATCAGCAGCAGGAAGCCCATTTGGTGCCCAAATAGCACTAATCCATGTTGTCACCCAACAAACCATAAAAATATCCAGCCAACTACAAGGTAATACATGATAATCCCCAAAACAATGCTTACATGTTCACAAATCAATACTGAGACCGTTGTCATACCACTCTTTATATTTTCATAGTACTTCTGCTCCAAAGTTTTGAGGTGACATTTTGTTGTCTTCCAAGAGGTTTCTCCACAAAGCCCACTTGTTCATCCCGAAGTGCTCTACTCCAATTGTAGGCACAAGGCCCTCAATTTTCCAAAGTGTGATATCACCAGGAAGTAACATTTTAACAGTTTTGTTGAGATATAATTTATATCCCACAAAATTCACCCAATAGTGAATATGTAGAATATAAAGTGAGTTATAGTTGGAGCATTTAAACTATTTTTAATACATTTATGAAGTTGTACAACTATCACTAAGGTCTAATTTTAGAAAGTTTCATTATGTAAAAAGGAACCTTTGTTAACTTACAGGCATTTCCCATTTCCTCTCCCAGCACTAGACCACCATTAATTTATTTTCTGTCTCTAAGTATTTGCCTTTTCTGGACATTTTATATAAATGAAATCATATAGTATGTGTTCTTTTGTGTCTGGCTTCTTTTACTTAGCATAATATTTTTGAGATTGATCCATGCTGAAGCATATATCAGTACCATATTTCATTTATTGTTCAATAAAATTCTGTCGTATGAATATACCTTATTTTGTTTATCCAATTGCAAGATGTAACATTTTAAAAACTTCACTAAAGAGGGACAATGCTATGTCAGAGTAATTGGTAGCAAAATTGCTTCCTCACTGCCAGCAATTGGAAAGCAGGACAAAATACAGGAAAACACTGTTTTCACACACTGGACAGTAGGCAACTACAGGACTGTGATATTGGCAGGAAGGGAAACTAATGAGGTAAGCTCTATGAGGCCCTGGATGTCTGCTTTTGGATGCTTCTCAGATCATGGCCAGTGAATGGGAACTCAAACTCAGTATAGCAATCTCTCTGAAGAGCTCAAAATCATGATAAAGGGGGGGCTGAGGCAGATGGAATTTACTGGAAAGAAAAGTCTAAGCAGAAAATGAGCTGAGGAACTTGCCTAAGGATTCCCTTGGTTATTTTGCTAAAAAGTAAGCATGTGTAAGGTGAAACACTGTAGCAAGCCAAAAATGTGCCTGGGAGTTGTAAGCAGAATGTTTCTGAAAGTTCACACAGGGCTGGAGTATGGTCAAATTCTAATCATCCAGAGTGGAGAGACTAAACACCCCACTGCCATGTCTTAGAAATAAGGTTAAATCAAAATTACTGTAAAGGCTATTTTAGACTCTTTTTAATGAAGATTAAAAACAAGCCTTGAAAGGATCAAGGAGAAATGCAGGTATATTAATTGACAGCCAAAGCAAAATTCAACAGTCTTTAAAGGAATATAACTAAATCCAAACACTCAGCAATGCATTTCACAATGATAAATATCCAATTAATAATTACCAGACAGGTAAGGAATGAGAAAAAAGTGATCTAAAATCTAGAGAAAAATATTCAATACAAAATAAACCAGAAATTTCAGAAATGATGAAAATAGCAAATAAAAATGTAAAACCTTTGTTAGAAATAAGCTTAAAAAATTTAGAGAAAACCCTAAAATTATAAAGAGAAAATGAAAACTATAAATAAATAAATGTATCTTCTAAGACTGAAAATACAATATTGGAAAAGAAAAATAGATAATTGGACTAAATAGCAGATTAGAGACTTCAGGAAAAAATATCAGTGATTTGATGGGGCATAGCAATAGAAAGTACTCAAGTTGAAGCACAGTGAAGACAGGAAAACATTTAAAAATGCTTAGAAAAAAGCAGTGATATTAGAAAACACTTAAAACGTGAGTAATAGTGACTCAGTGGCACAGTTCTTGCCTGCTATGCCAGAGACTTGGGTTTGATTCCCAGTGCCTGTCCATGCAAAACAAAACAAAACAAACAAACAAAAAACACTTAGAAAAGGTAGTGATGTGTGGGACAATATCAAACTTTCTAAGAGTTGTATCATTGGAATCTCAGAAAGTGTCAAAATTTTTCCAAAAATGAAAATCATAAGCACACAGGCCCAAGAAGCTCAATAAAACCCAAGCAGGAGAAACACATAGACAATTGACAAAGGTTTATAAAACTCAAACTGTTGGAAACCAATAAAGAGGAAATGTTAAAAGTAGCCCGACAAAAGACATTCAAAGGAACAAATATGTATCTTTTTAGGAAATATTGAATAAAAACAATTTGACATTTGGAAAGAAACATTGGAAACTATCAACGATATTGATAACTATAACACAACAACAAAAAAATCTTTATAGTTGTGAAAAGCACAAACACACAAAAAACATCTGCCTAAAATTCCATAGCCAGCAAAATGTTTTCAAAACTGAAGAGAGAGAGCCAGAAGTAAGAAAGAAGAAAGAGAAAGGAAGGAAGGAAGGAAGGAAGGAAGGAAGGAAGGAAGGAAGGAAGGAAGGAAAGAAGGACAAAAGAAAGAAAGAAAGATATTTTAAGATAAACTAACATTATATGAATTTGTCATTGGGAAACCTGTACTACAAGAAAGAAAAATTCTTCAGATGGAAGAAAATGATGCTAGATGGAAACTTGGGTCTACACAAGAATAAAATGTTCCCCCAAAGGTAAATATATGAATAAATATAAATATATACATTTTCATTAAAATTTTTTTGAAGGATAATTGACCTAAAAGCAAAAATAGTATCATTGGAATTTTTAAATTTCCAAACATATTTAGTATTGCCATGTAAAACAATACTAGTAAATATCATGAGGAATATAATGTTCTTAAATGTGCAGCGGTAAAATAAAATTTGAAGGTAGATGCAACAAGTTAAAGAAACATATTGTAAAATCTAAAACATTCTTTGATCATTCAATCAAAAAGGTATGCCAGTAAGCCAATAGTGAGGATAAAATGAAATACTAAAAATTGTTCAGTTAATCAAAAAGGATATTAAAAAAACATTAAAAGTTAACAAATATCTAAGAAAAGGTAACCTTAAATCCACCATATTGATAACTATATCAAATGTAAATGGTCAAGCTACTCAAATTAAAAGATAGTTTATCAAGTGGGTAAAAAACAAATGCAATTATATGCTTTCTATAAGAAACACACTTTAAGTTAAAGACAAAAATATGTTATAAGTATTAAGATAGGAAAAGGTATACCATGCAAACACCAATCAAAAGAAAATCTATATTAATATTAGACAAAGTAGACTTCAGAACAAAGGATATTTCCAAGAATAATTAAAACAAAACTTAAGCTAAGTCTAATTCATCAAGAAGCATAACTATACTAACTATGCATGCACCTAATAACAGAGCTTCAAAATTAATTTAGCAATGCTGACAGAATAGAAAGAAGAAGTAGACAGACACATTACTATGGATGAAAATTTCATTGTCCCAGTTTTAGTAATTGATAGAATAGTTAGCTGAGAATCAGTAAAAATATAGTAACCAATATTATCAGCCAATTTGACCTAGTTAATCCTTCAAGAAAGCTATACCCATAAACAGCAAGTACACATTATTTTACAGTTCTAATGGAAAATTCACCAATATAGTCCATATACTGGGACACAAACAAGTCTCAATAAATTCAAAATGTCCGAAGACATAGAGAATATAGTCTCTAATGCATCACAGTGGAATTATTTTGTATTATTAATAATAGAAAGTTGTCAAGAAAATCACCAAATATGTAGAAATTAAACAAAATTCTTCTAAATAATCCATAGGAGGAACAGAAGCTCAGAAAGGAATTTAGAAAGGTTTTTAAATTAATCATAAAGAAAACAGGACATTTCAAAAATTTGGGACAAAGCTAAAGCGATGCTTAGTTCAAAATTTATAGTTTTATATGCTAGAAAAGAAGATTGATCTAAATTAATTACATATGTTTTCCCCTTAAGAAACTAGAAAAGAAGCTTAAATTGAATCCAAGTAAAATAGAAAAAGAAAAAAAGATAAAAAGCAGAAGGCAGTGAAATAAAAATTGAAAAAATGATAAATATTATCAATGAACCCAAAAGGCTAATTATTTGAAAAAGGTGTTGAGCAGAGACAAAGGTATAAATTACCAATATCAGGTATAAAAGAGAGGATACAATAATGATGCTACATATATTACAAGGATAGTAAGGCAATATTATCAACAAGTTTATGCCAATAAATTTGACAGCTCACATGAAATTAACAAATGCCTTTAAATAGACAAATTGCAAAAACCAGAGAAGAAATAGAAAATCTACATAATGCTATACCAATTCAAAATTTTGAATTTGTTTTTATAAGTTTTTTTGTTGTATAAATCTTCCTATAAGGAGAACTCCTGGAACTGATGGCTTTACTGCTAAGTTCTAATAGATATTTACAGATGAATACCAACTTTATACAAACTCTTTTTTTAAAAAAATAGAAGAGGGATAGCATTTCTTAATGCTTTAAATGAGGCCATCAAATGTTCTGATACAAAGAACAAACCTACATGTTCTACAAAAATAAAACTATAAACCAATATCTCTCATGACGACAGAGAAAAAAGTCTTTAATATTAATCAAATCCATTAACATATTAAAATAATCCCTTGATTACAAATTTGATTTAACATTTGAAAATTAATCTATGTAATTAACCTTTAAACAGAATAAAAAAGAAATAACATATGATCATCTCAATAGATACAGGAAAGAACATCTGACAAAATTCATTTTCCATTCAAGGTAAAAATCTCATAGCAAGCTAGGAATAGAATGGCATATCCTTATTCTGATTAAGGGCATTTGAAAAAACTTTAGGTAATATAATTTGTAATGATGAAAGCTTGGATATTTTTCCCTAAAATTGTGACTGTGTTTAGGATATTTATTCTCACCACTTATATTCTCAATATTATACTTGCATTCCTAGCCAATACAGTAAGGTAAGAAAAATAAAAGGGATATAGACTGAAATGGGAGAAGTCGTACTATTTTTCTTCCCAGACAACAAGATCATGGATACAGATTATGATACAGATTATCACATACAGAATACAGATTACTGAAAATCCTAAGGAATCTACCCAAAATTTGTTAGAACTAATAAAGTAATTTAGTAAGGTGTCAGGATGTAATGTCAATACAACAAACACAAGAAATCAATTGAGTTTCTATATAGGAGCAATGAATAATTGGAAAATAAAACAAAAATCTCACAGTAACATCAAAACGTTAAAAAATTTAAATACATATAAAAAAACGTGATAAATGTGTATACTGAAAACTAGAAAACATGGCTTAGAGAAATTAAATACATGGAAAGGTATAATATGTTCAAAGACTAATATTATTAACATGTAATTGTCCCTAAACTCATGTCTAGACTTAATACAATTACAATAAAAACTCCAGCTTTTTTTTTTAAGAAATGGATTAATTGAATCTGAAATTTTTTTTGGACATTCATTGTTAACCACTCTGCTGTGTGGTCCCCAAGTTGCTTCCCTAAGCCATACTAGCAGTTCTCATAGGCCTGTGCCATTCCCAAAGAGCTCCTCCAACCAAAGGAAATACCCTATTTTCAATATAGCTGTCCTCAACTAGGTATTAATAAGGCAGCAATCCTCTGATGGAATAGATCACATGAAAAATGAAATCACATGGATGCCCAAAATATTTACATTTCATAATTATATGAAATGGTGGAATTTTAGGAATATAATAGATTAACTTAAAAAAATGTCTGGCAGTGTGAATATAATCTATTTGGCCAGGTAAGTGCCAGCAGCCGTGACATACCCTGCAGGTTAAGAATATGTCACGGGGTGGGGGGGGACAACCCTTCTTTCTCTGTTTCACAGCAACTTTGTTTTCTCCTGAGACCACTGATGATCTAAAACCTTTAAATTTTTTTTTTCACCTGACTCCATTGACATTGTTGGCTGTCTAAGAATTATAATAGGGATGATTATAAAAGGAACTATTTATATTATGATATTTATAAACATATCTAAGGGTGCATGGGTAGTTCAGTGGCTAAAATGTCCACCTTCCATGCGGGAGACCCGGGTTTGATTCCTGGACCATGCACCCCCCCAAAATGTATCTACAATATTTTATCACTAATAACTGGATTCTTTCTGTAACAATAACTGTTTACAAAAATCCAGATTCATTAGCATTTCTTAGTTCTGTTGATTCTGTCTTAGATCTCAGCAGTGATTCACATTTCCTAAAAGCTTGAAGGTCAAAATTCGGCATCCACCAAGGGTCAGAATCACTCTGTGACTTAAACTTACGTTCAGAGCACATGAGCCCCCCCACCTTGCTTCTGAAATAGAAACCCAGCAAGGAATGACTCTTTGATTAAACTCACCATCTTTCTAGAGCAGTGGATACTCAGTCTTCAGCTATTCAGTCAAGTTAAAAGGGTCTTTGCCATGAAAAACTAACCAGAAAATACACCAAGATGTGATTGTGGGCATGCTTTAATTATTTGATTTATAATTTATGATTTATATTCAACCTAACTGAATATGAAAATGACTATATAGACTAAAGGCCAAAGTTAAAGGTGCCCTAATTATTTTAAACAGATTTTAAATTTTAGAATAGTTTTTAATTTACAGAAAAGTTGCAAACATAGTACAGACTTACATATACTCTAAACCCAGGTTCCATTCTTACATTACTATGGTACATTTGCTATAATTAGTGAACCAGTATTGATATTGGTTTAGTTATTATTAACTAAAGCCCAAACTTTTTTCAAAGTTCTTTAGTTTTTACTAATGTCATTTTTCTGTTTCAGGATCCCATCCATGACATATTACACTTAGTCATCAAGTCATCATGTCTCTCAGCTTAGTCACGCAACTTGTTTTAATCTTTGAGACAATAGCAAATGTGACACAAGCAGAGACCTAAGAGGCAACTATACCATGGGCTTGTCCACTTTTTTGCTGCTCTTGGAACCATGAGACCACAAGGCGATCAAGCTCAAGCTAACCTACTGGAGGACAACAGGCCATGTGGAGAACTGGAACTTCCCAACCCACAGTCAAGCCAACTGCAGTTGATTGCAGACATGTAAATTAGTCTCAGGCAAAACATGTTAAGCCTAGTCTAGGTCAATAGAATTTCCCAGCTGAGCCCAAATCAAACCTCTGATATACAGAACTATGAGCTAATAAATGGCTGTTGTTTTAAGTTTCTGAGTTTTGGGATTTCTTTACATAGCAAAAACTAATTCATGCAACATCTCACATAGCAGTTATCCTTTCCAGTTGCATTTAACTCACAAATTTGGTGTATTCCTCCGCCCAAATTACTGAACAGATTTTGTTCGAATGAAGAGCTCTGAGATGCAATCTAATGTTATCAACTAAGCATTTTTTCAGCCAGCTATTAAACATGCTTGCCACTTTACATGCAGCCCACAATTTGCAAAGGGAAAAATCCCATGGCAATAAAAGATGGAATTAGAATGCAATTTTCACATATCTCTGCTTTCTGATTAGTCTATAATACACCATATTCTCTAATGATTTTACAAATATTTTTTGTTCAGAATGTTTAAAGTATCTGGAAATAAATGATCTTCATTGAGAAAGTTAAACAAATCTTTTCTGAGAACGGTTGTCATATTATTTCATGTGTATATCAGAGACAAAAAAGAGTACATTTATTGGCAAGCTACTTCCTCAAACCTTTTTCTCATATTGATGAATGTTAATAAAATTTCTAAATGCAATGCTGAAATTTTTTTCTTCTTTTTTTCTCATTTTAAATCCTAACTTTCAATTTCCTCCTGAGCCTCCTAAATATTTACTCTAGTTTTAAATAGAAATGCTGAAATCTTGAGTGTAAGGGTTGAGGAAAAGAATGAAAAAGACATTTCCTGCATGATTAGTAGCAGGAAATACCAGAAGTCTCATCCAAATATTCTTTCCCCACATATTTCATTTCACTCCACTTCTTATTTTTACTTTTGTTTTGTAAAAACAACACATATGCTTCAATGCATTTATTCCTTTTACATTCAGTACAATTGCTACACTTATAAAAATAATACAATCGTACAACTTTCTGATACTTAGAGAACAAAGCCAATCATCTTATAATAAGGCAGAATAATGTAGTGGAAAGATTTTTTTATTCAAGAATAAGATAGGCTTGGTGGGATTTCCTCATAAACCAGTTACCAGCTCTATGACTTCGGGCAATTTCGGATAACTCAGGGTCTCATTTTCCCTATATATAACATGTATATGAGAACAATGTTTACCTTGTTTAGATTATTGTGAGGACTAAATGAGATAATATGTGTGAAGTGTCTACTATATTGTGATCAATTCAATAAGTAATATCTTTATAAAATGAAAAAGAATAGTAAATATCTCATGAGCATTTATTTTGTGCCAGGTACTGTGCCATGAATTTGATTTGAATGGTGTGGAAAATCATGGTATCAGGAATCAAAGCTCCTTAAATTTGTTTGTTCTTCTGTATGTAGCTTCCTTCCAGTTTTGGTGCAAGATGGCTGCTGGCAATTCAATGATAACATCTCAGTCCATAGCATCTAAAAAAGGGGGATACCAGTTCCATTTAAGGACACTTTTAACTTTCTCTTCTTTTTTTTACATCTTCTTGCTCAGACTAAGTCATGTGACCATACCTTGCTGCAAAGGAGGCTGGAAAATATAATTGCTATTCTTAGTAGCCATAAGCTAAAATTGAGGGTTTTATTACTGAGAGAACAGATATTGGGAGATGAACTACAATGTACTGTAAACTGATGTTTACTATATTAACTCTTCAATGCTTTATGTAAATGCATTTTTCAAACACAGTCTTTCATTTCAGTAGCAAGGAAGAAGCAAAATTAAGGAGTGGCATCTCTGAAAATTTTATCCAATTCCAAGTTTTTCCTAGGGCAAGTCCAGAGGAGAAGCTGTGGATTTACAGAACAATCATGCATAAAAAACAGGATTGCTATATACCACCCTATTATTAACACTTTGCATTGGTGTGTACATTTGTTGTAATGCATGAAAGCACATTTTTATAATTGTACTATTAACTATAGTCCAATGGTTTAACTTGGGATTCACTGTTTGTATAGTTCCATGGATTTTCTTTAAATTTTATTCTAGTGTCATATATATATAACCTAAAATTTCCCCTTCTAACCACATCCAATTGTATTTCAGTGCTATTAATTATATTTATAATGTTATACTACCATCACCACCATACATTACCAAAAAAAAAATTAAGAAAAGAATTAACATCTAAAGGTATGAACACCTCCTTGAGGACCAAAAATTTATTTTTCCATTTTAGAACCTACTCAAAATTTGACTTTTTTGATTGAAAACATGTCATCCCTCTATGAAAAAGCAAAAGGAAATCAAACCTCTTCTCATTCAGGATTAAGTAAATAGATGTGGAAAGCAGCTTCAAAGAAAACTGGGAGAAATGACATAATAAATGTCTTCTTTCATTAAGAGGTATGCTTAAAATACTTTAATTCATTCTTACATTTGTTTTTTGGGGTGTGTGTGCATGGTTCGTGAATCGAACCCAAGTCTCCCAATGGAAGGCGAGCATTCTACCACTGAACCACCCGTGCACCTTACATTTTTTGTTTGTTTGTTGTTTTGCATGGGCAGGCACTGGAAATCGAACCCAGGTCTCTGGCATGGCAGGTGAGAATTCTGCCACTGAGCCACCATCACACCACCCTTTACATTTGTTTTTATTCGTCCCAGTTCTCCATTTTTTTGTGCTCTGAAACTTTCTAATGTCCCAGGATTTAATTTTCCCATAAAGTTTGTTTCTTTTGTAATACCAGATAGTTTATTTCTTTCAAATGCTACTGACATGATATTCTAGTAATAAGAGTTCATAAATTTCATTTATAAGAAGAACGAATGCCTTAAGAATTCATAGCATGTGCTGAAAATAAATACCTGTATTGGTTTTCTAAGGCTGCTGTAACAAATTACCACAAACTTGGTAGCTTAAAATTACAGAAATTTATTCTCTCACTGTTCTGGGGCCTACAAGTCTGAAATTGAAGTGTCGATAGGCTTGGCTTCCTATGGAGGCTCCCATGCCTCTCTCCTAGCTTTGGTGTCCAGCAACCTTTGGATTCCTTGGCTTGTGTCCTCATCACTGTAGCCTTTGCCTCTGTCTTCACATGGCCTCATCCTCGGTGTGTTCTAATATCCCTTTCCCTCTCACCTTTAAGGACACTTGTTGTGGCTTTAGGACCTGATTGAACAATCCAGAATAATCTCCTCATCTCAAGATCTTTAACTTAATCATTTTTGCAAAGATCCTTTTTTTTCCAAATAAAGTAACATGTAAGAGTTGTAGAGTTTAGGACTTGATCTCTTTGGTTGGACATTTTCAATTTACTACAATTCCATAGAATATAGCAATGCTGTTTTAATGGGGTTTTAACATTTTAAATGACATTTTAACACGTAAAGCTATGTGATATTAATATACTCAATAATTAAAGGATCAGCTCTTTACACTAGGGCAGTAGCATTTCCATTTGATAGATTTTCTTTCACTTAATGAAATTTTGAGATAAAATATGTTTTTTTTCACAGAATAAATCAAATTCTTTCTCAAATGTATATCACCTGACAGCTAGTTCTGGGAGTAGAAAAAAACTCCAAAGTAACTGAATGTGCTGGTTTGAATCTGTTCTGTACCCCGGAAAAGGCTGTGACCTTTCAATCCAACCTTGTGGGAGCAGACCTTTTGTCGGGTGGGACCTTTTGATTAGGTTGTTTCTGTGGATATGTGGGCCCACCCATTTAAGGTGGGTCTTAATTTCCTTGTTGGTGTCCTTTAAAGGAGAGCCCTTTTTGGGAAAGCTCAGAGCCTAGAGAAGCCAAGAAAGACAAATATGCCCCAGGAGAAGCCAGAACTCACAGGTGCAGAGAGAGTCATTTTGAAACCAACCCAAGAGAGAAGGGCCAGCAGACGTTGTCATATGCCTTCCCATGTGACAGAAGAACCCCTGAACCCCAGCGGCCGTTCTTCAGTGACGCTGTCCTCTTGTTCATGCCTTTGTTTGGATATTTTTATGGCCTTAGAACTACAGATTCGTTACCTAATATACCTCATTTGAAAAAGCCAACTCTTCCGGCATATTGCATTCTGGCAGCTTTAACAAATTGAAACACTGATTGACAAAGACATAATCTCTCCGCACTCTACCTTTCACATTCTTTCACAAGTTCTTTGCCAAAGTCTAGGTTATTGTAAATAATAGCAAGGGGTAAAGATCATGCTGGCAAAGACTTCACAGTGTTCACTAGGCACCCACCAGAATCTTCAACCTCTCTCTTGCTAAAAGGACAAATTTCTCTGCATTGAACTCACAACACTTTTGTTGTCTGGGAGATGCTAGTATTCATTATTAACATATGTGCCATCAGTGTGCACCAAAGAAGTCCATATAGAGACTGTCTTACAAATAGTAGCCACTTCCTGGGATGGAAAAATGCATATAGCTGTGCATTTTAACCAAAAACCAGACAAACATAAATTAAATTTAATTATAATTGTCTTAAAATAGTAGGCTACTTGATTAAATAGACTTATTTTACCCTATTAGTTTATATGTGGAGACTTAATTAATGTGTAATTCTATATTGGTATGTATTTTGCCTGCAAACACTGGGGTAGGATGGTCAAAAGGTTCTTCATAGGCATAATATATTCAATTGAATTTCTTTTAGATCAAAACTTTTAAATTTTCTACAGTTCTTCTCTGAAAATACTCCTATCATTATTAAAGATGATTGTGAAAATGTAGCTTTTGAACAGCAATTTTCATATCTGCGGCAACAATTTTGATTGGACTAAACAAAAAAAGGGAAGGAGCAAAGAGTTCAATAAGAAAGATGTGATAATTCAGGTAAGAGATGGCTCAAGAGGAACCAGTCTTTTCACTGTAGATTGAGAGGAAAGGACACACTTTAGAGATAAAGTGGAAGAAAGAAAAATAAAATATGCTAAATACCTGAGATAAGGAGAAAGAAAAATTACATGGTGGGTTAGATAAATTAATTTGTATTCTTTATTTTTTTTGTTCATACTTCCATATCATATACCAGATTTTGACTCTCTTTCTCCCAGTGTTTGAATCATATCAAGCTACCAGGCTTGGACTATTCACACTGAATGTCTGTTCACAGCACTGTTTTCCCTTCTAAACAATTTAGTAGAAATAATCCACCTGGACAAGAGCAGCAATTAATAGTATTATTTTCCCCGTTTCAGTGATGTTCTATGACTGGATTTCCTTAAAGATCAGGCCATGAGAACCATGATGCCTAAGTTTAGAAGGATAAAATGCTGCTGATTGCTGCCCATGGATGAGGATTTTTTTGTGATTCATATTTAAAGTGAAAGCAATATTATTAGCCGAAAGGGTTTGGGGCATGTGCTTGGCAATGGACCCGATGTCTCACAGTATACTTTCCTGAGGGCAGACAACAAGATTTAAGGACTAGACTAGCACATAAATAATTTATGGATGCAATATCTCCTCTTATCGCTCTTTATTTGCACACATTCTATATTTCTCATGATACCGTAAGTGATTCCATTTTCTGGTATGCCTTCATGTCAAAAGAAGGCCTGGTATATTGATTTAGTTACTCCGTTTACAACCTCCTTTCGGAAGTTCCATTTGAAAATGGAATTCTCTTACAGAGCAATTTGCCAGGATAGTCTGTTCACTGAAAATGTCTTTATTTCCAAAGAAAAGGTAGAAGTGCTCCATGAGGAAAACATCTTGTTTTATATGTACTATTTTGGCACTCAACATGCCATTAGATTAAGAGAATTTTTGTGGCCTCTTTAAAATAGCAAACTCTTCTATAGTGTATGTCCCAGAGAGCTAAAATGAGAATCTGAGTTCTGGAATTTAATTCTGTCATTAATTAACTGTGATCCTAGGCAAATTATTTTCATCTTCACGTCACACTTGTGAAATTGAGATACTTATTATGTCTTAATTGCTTTTACATATATTTATGTTTGTGTGCATGTATATGAACATCTTAAGAACCATAAGAAATGTACAAATGTAAGACATTATGTTTCATAGTATTAATGAGGATAGTTCAGTACTTGTTTGGGGATGAAAAAAATATATCAAGTCACATATATATGGGAACAGTGTTGTTTATTTTTCTTTCTTCTGGCCTCTGTTCCATGCACATAAGGCTATGACTTCATTTAAGTAGTTCCATCTGGAACAAAAAATAAAGAAAAGTTGAGGAAGTAATATTATGCCTTCTCAATCTTCCAGACCACATCTCCCTAGGGTTCAGGGTTTGGTATGCCTGGGAATAGTTTACAACATTCTATACTTTAAAAAAAAATTGGAAAAAAACCTTTCCTGCAACAATACGAATTCCTCTGGAAAAGGCATCCAGAGGCAATATTCAGTATGTTTAAAGAAACACCTAATGTATGTCTCTATTCCTGGAGTGGCCAGCAGGAACTGTGCTCTGCTGGAGCATTTATGAAAAACATATGCAAAGAAGATGCTAACGACAGAACACTCACAGAGCAGGGAAACCTTAAATGCATTTGTTCCAGAGTAGACATTGAGAAAAAGTGGAATAAATTTTAACTCCTGGGCCCATAGGCAGACATTTTACCTGTATTGGGTGCAAAATAAATACATTTCCAGCATAAAGAAACTCCCTGCTTTGGTGGTCTCATTTTGCTGCTCTCTGAGCAGTGTGTTTCTATTGAGAAGTCTCTTTTCTGAACATTAGCTGTGTCTATAGGATTTCAAGACATTTTGAATGGAAAATCAGACTTTCTCGGTCATGCAAATGTGTGGTCAGTGGCTAGTATTGTTTCTGATGGTGAAAAACTGTGCTGAATGTCACCAGTAGGATAAACAAACACATATGTATATAGTAGTACATCTACTTCATGATGGCGAGGAGAGAAAACAAAAAAGAAAAAAAGAAAAGAAATGAGAGAGGAAAGGAAAAAATTATGAGTCATCATCAAAATGCTCCAGAATGGCTCTCTGTAGAGTCCACGCTGTGGTCAGCCTGTGCGGTGTTGACAGGTCCTCACACAGATCTGTGGAAATGACCCTGGATCTAGAGTCTACTCTTAGAATATATGAGTTGTATTTACAACACAGTAAGTGAATGGGGAATAAAATTCATATTCTTATTACATGCAGCATTTCTTCAGCTGCTAACTAATGCCAGGACTGTTTCATAACTCCATATGTGTGTCTCGAATAAAGATGAGGAGTATCAGGAAATGGGGCTAGCCAGTTAAGGAACTTGAATGTGAAAACTGTTAAGCATGATTAACCGAACATTCTAAAAGCCAAAAGAAGGTGGCTCATTTTCTAAAAGGTCAGTACCATTTTCTCCATGTATATTCATTATGTCTTTTAATGTGAACGTTTCTAGAAGCACATTCTCTAGCAACAAGCTAGACGTTTATATGGTGCAAAATTCCATTCTGACCCACATTTTATAATTGATTAGTAATTTGCCCCCCATATATTTTTCTGATGAGACATAAAATTTAGAGCATGCTTGAATTCTATTAACCATTTTCATTATGGTGAGAATTCCATCCTGAAATTCATTAGGGTGGCTACATACAAGCTTCTGTGGAACACCATTAAGTTTATTATACTATTCCTCTGAACGTTTGAAGGCTGAGAATAACATAGAGAATAAATCCAGATAATATGTATCTTGATTTTTATCTTGAAAGCTGTACATCTCTTTATTTCATCAGCCAGTAATAACTGCCATAGCAAGTATGAATAGGAAGCTACAGAAACCTTGTTTTTCTATAATTGAATTTAATCTATGTATTGAGCCCTGGTTCTGCCAGGTAATGGACACTTTTCCTAGAATTGCACCTCCATTGTGGGAGGCTGCTAAGGTGCCAGGGTATTTCCAATTGATCTGAGCCAATTTTTTCTTCATAGATAATGATATCCTCTCAAGAAATTTTAAACCCAAGGGTAAAGTGAAAGTAAGTCTTAGACCAAATTCTGTCCTGACAGAATGAGAGTAAGAGCAAGTGAGAGAGAGAGATCTAGTAAGCAGGTACAAAAATTACATGACAATTCCCCAATGCTATGAAAGCTCACTTTTCTGTTCTCCATTTTTTAAATTTGCCCCAGCTACCAGCTTAAATGAAAGGTTTCCTCAAAGCAGATGCAATCATCTTCCAAAATCAGAATTCTTCTAGCATTTTGGTTGGCAACAGGTGGCGGGAATTGTGTAGCGTCTGAGATTTACTGTAACTGCCAGGTTACATTTTAGCCAACCAGAGCATGACAGAAGATATGAGACTCTTGGATATGAGACAAATGCAGTTTATTACTCACAGCAATAGAAGTAGCCAGAGCATCAGCATTTGCACTGGTTCTCTGAGTCCCAGCTTTCTCACAGGGCAACATGAAGAGACCCAGATCATACCTGTCGTACTCAATCAGGCTTGGTAGAGAAACAGAAAAATGAACTTAGGGAAACTGAACCTTTTCTATTGAATAGTAAGTCTCACTTCTCTTTTGCTCTGAAGAGAGCAAAGATAAACTGCCTTTATCTTTTAAAGTTCTCAGCAAAGTCTTGGCAAATGTTTTCTCTATACAGCCAAATAGTAAGTAATTTAGACTTTTCTGTTCAAGTATGGATTCTGTTTCACTTTCTTTATTTTTGTTTGTCTGTCTGTTTTACAACCCTTAAAATTTTAAAACCATTTTTAGCTCAAAGGTCATAGGAAGGCATGACATAGACTGAATTAAAACCCCCATTTCCCTAGTTTTCCAGCTCCTATTATAAGTAAACCTGTCCATTGTTCCAGGGGGAGGTACAATCTCTATCTACCAAGGCTGTTCACTGTGCCAAATTCCTTGGAAAGATAGTCCAGAGAAAAGACTGTCAGTGCCTCTGCTCATAAGATGTGCTCAAAACAAGATATCCTTGGAGAATTATCTTCCAATAATATCTACTTATACCATCTTGGCTTTTTGTGGATTTTCCCTCAAGTTTACATCTTCATCAGCTTCTCTAATTAATCTAACCAACAGGAGATGGGGCCAAAACTGTTCAATGTGTCTTGTGTAATATTTAAGCCAGGCTATTCCCAAAACGACTCCAAGCAAGCAAGGGTGAAGATTGTCTCCGAAATATTTTAATCGATACAAATTCTGTAAAATATTTTCTGTCATCAAAGAAAGTGTATTTGTGAACATATTCATGCTATTAAAAAATCACCAGTTTCACTAACAAAAACTTATTTTTGACAGTTTACTATTCAGCAAAATAGCTGGTGTGATAAAGAAAACAATAGCTGAAGTGCTTAGAGTAACGACCTCAAGACAGTGCCTTTCTGATGCAAAGCAAGCTGATCACTCCTGGGGTGAGGCCTGGCTGCACATAAAATATCATAATACCTGTGCCGAAATAGTATAATGAAAATTACAAATGCCAGAAAAACTCGGAGGTGCTACCGGGTTTTATCATCATTATCATCATCATCTGCCTATACAGGCCTTTGCTGACATATCTGATCCTGAATAGTCATCAGCCATTGGTTTCTCTTTCCCAACTTTAAGACCTCTCAAGGGCCATCATGCTTCAGTCACTACTACATCCTCTGGTGTGGCAGGAAACTCTTCAGCACACCTGGTCTACGTTTGGGCTTAGAAGAAATAACTTTTGACTATTGCTTGTATCACATCAGCACACATGAGGACTCTATGTGATCATTTGCCAAGAAAATTCCCTCAGCTATTGCTATTCTACTGCCTCTGTGCTATGCTGAGATATGGAGCATTCTGGAATTGTGCTGCTTTCTTATAGACAAAGGTATAGGATGCTTTCAGTTCAATTGTCCACATCCATAGGTTTGGCCAGGGAAGAATGGGGAGGGTATTTTTGGCATGGCTATAACATTTTCTCAGGGACACACATTAGTGCCTCACACTGTTCTTTAATCTCCAACCTATTTTCTTTTCCTCACTCTCATCTCAGCCTTTTGAGAAATGCTGTCCAGTGGAATTTTCTGTCATAATGGAGATGTTCTATATCTGTGTCATCCAATATGGTAGCCACTAGCCACATTTGGCTACTGAGAACTTGAAATATGGCTAGTGCAACTGAGGAACTGAAGTTTTAATTTCATTTTTTAATTAATTTAAATTTTAATAACCATAGGCAACAAGTAGCTACCATATTAGATGGTAAAGCTCCAGAATCATTATCTAATTTGGAGTGGGGAGAGGTTGATAAGTCAGGGAAATTTAATAATACATATTCTGCATTCTTCAAAACTTTTTTATGCCCTAAATTATTTTGAAATGTTTAATTTAATAATTAATCTCTGGATTCTGTTCTTTCACTCCTTCTCTGAGACAATGAATGCTGCTTCTGAATTTGGGAAGGACTTAGGGGAGTTAGTCAGAGGCAATCCTGATTTACAAGCTTGAAACACAATCCTCTAGATTATTGTAACTACACTTTTCTTAGGTCTCAGTTTAGGGAAAGTCAGTACAAGGGATCACAAGATTTTCTCACAGAAAAGCATAGAAGACAGCATAGATTCCTAAATTTTAGTCTACCTCTTACTATTCATTTACAATGTGGCCAAGCTCATCTAATTTTTTTAGGACCCCAAATTCTCAACTAACATTTTTCTAAGATGGTTGTGGTGTTCCAAATGGAATAGTATTCATATAAAGCATCGTGACATAGCAAAAAAAGTACTATAGAAAGTTTAGATATCAGCTATTCTTTCCCTGTTTTTGAAACAAGATATTACTAAAACTTGCAAATCTCTTGCCTAGTAATGGAGGGCTCAAAGACCACTTGGCTGCCTACTTTTAAGAGATTGTATATTGATATCTCATTGGATATTGATAATTTTATTCTACAAATACTTATTTATAAGAATTATGACATTATCGCTAAACTATGTGACTCATTTTTTTTAACCATTAGGCTACATATTTTAATGATGGTATGAGTTCAAGCTTTACATAGAGATTATATGATTGATGCATTTATGAGTATATAATATATATACATATACATACACATGCTGCTTAAGCATTTTTCTTTCTCAAAAAGTGAATTTATTTGGCAATTATGAAAAAGAAAAAAAGGAAGAAAAAAAAAAGTCATGCCCGTATCTGAACTTTCAAGTTTATTAGTGAAACTGGTTTTTTTCAGGGGCCAATACAGATTATAAAAACCCACAGTGTGACATAAACTGACATGGTTGAAAGTCTTCACTCCTAAGAACAATGATGCTAAGTGGGAGATGTTCATAAAAGTAATGTTATAGACCTCACCGAGAGAACTGAAGAATCTGTTCCACCTTTGCTTAATGCTATTGAAGTAATTAAACTCATGAGTGTGTATAGAGTGGGAGATGGTACTAGTCAGTGACCACTGGTCTCATGAAACGCTGCTGGAAAGCACTAACAGGAAAGATTGCCGTGAGCAAGGGTACAGCCATTCATTCCCCTACACACTTACTTAACCCTTATTTATTATCTACATTGGTCTCCATCAGTGTTTCTCAACCTTTGTCATCACCAGCATTTTCCCCCTATTTGTAGTTGTCTCCTTTGAAATCTTAACACCGCAGATATATTTTGAATTTTTTTTATGTATTCTGATCCTTTGAAAGCACACTTAGCCATTATATTTAAGATGTTTTTTGTTCCCTAGAGTGGGATCTCTTCTCTTTCCCTCTCTCTCTCTTTCTCTCTCTCTCTCTCTCTCCCTCACACACACACACACACACACACACACACACACACACACACACACACACACACACACTCACCATTGAGAATGCATGTGCCATTTGCTGGAAACCAGTCAAAAGCCAAATGAAATTTCTGTTCTGAGACGATTGACAGTTTAAAGGAATAGAGAGGCACAGATATAGGCAACTACGCATCCTGATGAGTGTGACAAGAGGGGCAGCAAACAACCAGCTAACTCATGCAACTGGCTGTGCCGGCTGCCCGGCCCCATTTCCTCAGAGTAGCCTTCTCTCAGCTGAGTGTCCTGGGGGATGCTGCCAGGGGTGGCACTACTGAGGCCCCAGTTGAAGCCACTTTAATTTCTTATCGTCTCAAAATAACAATGCCAATGCTCTTACTAATGAAATGACTACATTCAGTTTAAGATTTCCTCCTGGAACTTAGGAGACACAGCAGACTTAAGTTTAGTGTCTGAAAACGTGAAGAGGCTGCCTGAAGAGGTCAGAAAGAAGAGGGCTGCTTGGGGAAATGAACTGTACTGACACTGAGAGATGATCAAAAGGGCTAGATTCTGGAAAACTTGGTATGGAACTCGCAATCAAAATGGCCTGAGGCTAATTTAAAAGGAATAATGCTCAGGAGGGCCTGCTTCAGCCAGAAGGCAAATCTGTAGCAAAAAGAACTAAGCATAAACTAAAGGATTAGGAAGCTAAGAAGGAAGTGGCAGATGGAAAGAGAGGCCACATGTAAGTGGAGATGTAACGGGCCAGTGGGACCCCGAAAGGGTTGAGATATCTGCTATGGCCAGAGGAAAGCAAGACCAAATAACATTAGGGCCAGTCAAATAAGATTTGTCCAGCCCTTCCTTTCCCTTCTCCCCTCCCACCTCCTGCAGCCCAGTGAGGATGAGAAAGAAAGAGGAGGAGATGGAACCAACTTCTGTGGGAACCCATCCTTGCTATAGGTAGGCCCAAGGTATAGAAAAAAAGGAAATTCAACCTTAAATTTTGGAGATTAAAAAGAAATTTTCTTACCCTGTTTTGGATATACTGATTTCTAAAATGATGCCACGTGGGAGCTGGAAGTGGTGGAAGGGCTATTAACTGCCTGCCAGGCTAGTGTTGAAGGGTTCGTATGGGGAGAGCAGAACGTTGTCTCTCCCTGTGCTCTGTGAGTCCCGTTTCTTCCAAGTGTGGTTACACTTGGACACTCTTGCATGGGCCCTTCCGGGACAGGTGCCAGGTGAGCCTCTGTCTGAGAAGCTAGGAGTGAGCCCCACAAGGCCAAACGGGAATGCAAGCCAAAGGGTGGCTGAGTGCACGCTGCTGAGGACCAGTAGATCCCAGGTAGAAGGATGCAGGCTCAGTGGAACGCGTGCTGAGGGAGGGCCAGGCCAGCCCCACCTCAGTGAGGCGGATCAGATGCCGCCGCAGGAGGCATCCAGAATCTGGGTGAAGCTGCAGCCATCAGCAGATCCTTCCCTCCACCCACAGGGTCACACTACCCCTCTCCACACATACCTCAGAGGCCATCTCGGAGCGTGCAGAACTAAGAGAGACTAAGCAATGATCCCCTAAGCTGATCATTGCTTAACGGAAATGTTTACATAATTTTATTAGGCTAGCTTAAAAACCAGGTTAGACATTTTGGTTCTTTTTCCCCCCTACCACCTAGATCATGGGAATGCCTGATGACATTCAGAGCAGTTATAGGTAAAATAAACATTTTCTTTGCCCTGGCAACTGTAGTACAAGTAACTCCTGTGATGGCTCTCTTACATATTTAGCCTAGGCACATGAATAACCTAATTATAATATGAACCACACAGTTGCAATTCGTGTTTATTTCCTATCCTGCTTTACCGTGGATGGATGCATATTTCTATCCTCGATATCGAGAAGCAGGGGCAGTGCTGAACCCAGTTTTCATTGTAAATGTGGACCTTTCCATGCTTTCTTTCAGGTTTTCTCATATGCAGTTATATTCAATGGATGATTAATGAAAAAAACAAGGCATCATCCAATACAATAATTTTTTTAAAAAACAGGATGGTTTCAGGCTCTTCAGACGCCCTCAGCACTTCCTGAAGTCTAGTTCCCATCAGTGTATTAAGCTGAACATGTTAACTGCAGCATCTGCTTTTACTCTTCCTGAAATTCTTTTTTATCTCATCTGTCTTTGTCTCTGTGCATTTGCACTTTTGCACTTTGCATTAAGCATTTGGGAGACATGTCTCTTTGTCTAGTCATGACAATCTTTTATGCATTGAGTTAGAGCACTATGTTAATCTTTGCTAGGATCAGTTTTCTTAAATGTTACTAACTACTGTACTTTCATCTTGTGTTTTCTTTGCATCTTGCTTCTCTTGGAAGTCTTCTAAAGAAGCAAGACAATAAGATCTGTATAATGTCAGAGGTCTCGTTTCCCTCCTAGTCTTGCTGAAATCCACCACTAAGACCATTTGCTGTACCTACTTGGAGCAACCAGGTCACGACTTTCTGGTCTGTTAGGATGATTGGACCTCAGTATTTCTTACCATTTCCCTTTGGTCTCAGCCCTTTGGGCACATTGCAATCTTCTCCCTGTAGTTTTTGACATTGCTTCTGGGCAGTGAGTAGCTATAAAAACTGTTTCTCAGGGAATTTATTTGTTCTTAGTTTTAAAAAGCTAACTTTGGTGCAAGGGACAAAATGCCCAAGGTAAGTATATAAAAGTTTGTTATTCACATTTTGCTTGGTAGCAGGAAAATAGGAAAGCATTTAAGATTTCTTTTTACTTTTTTTTCAAATATAAAATGTTTATTTATCACCTAGAGATGTAGACAATGCTAGAAAAATGCAATGGAAGCTGTAGAGATCCTGCTCACCTGTGCTGTCTGGGTCCCTTTTGTCTTGTTCTATGAATTGAAGGTGTTGAATTATATTATTTCTTAAGCTTTTTCTAAGTGGCCTACATTTAATTTCATTAGATATCAACTAATATTGCAAAGTAAGGCCTGTAAGTGTGATGGTTAATTTCCTGTGTCAACGTTCCTCAGTTATGGTATCCAGTTATTTGTTTAAGCAAGCACTGGCATGATTGTTACTGTGAGGGTATTTCATGGATTTAAATCATTAGTTGGTTGATTGCATCTATGGCTGGCTGCATCTATAATCAACAAAGGAGATTGCCTTCAGCAATCAGTCTGAAAGCCAGAACTGAGGATTTCAGAAATCAGAAAAAATAATTTCTGCCTCCTCTGCAGCCAGCCATCTCCTGGGAAATACAGCTTCATCTTCATTGGAGTTTCTAGCTTGTGGCCTGCCTATGGTGTTTGGATGTGCCTGATTTCAAATCACCTTTATCAAAGTTTTCAGCTTGCAACTTGCCTTACAGAATTTGGACTTGCCAATCCCTATGGCTATGTGAGCCAATTCCAGTAATAAATCTCAATATTTTTATATATCCGGTTGATTTTCTTTCCCCGGAGAACCCTAACACAGCAGGTGAAATCCAGGTGGCCCACCTGGCTTTGTAAATAAAGTTTTATTGGAACAAAGTGAGAAATTCGTTTATATATTATTTATGGCTGCTTTTTGGCAGGGTTGAATAGTTGTGACTGTTGATTGTTTGGACCACAAAGTCTGAAATATTTACTGTTCATTTAATGGGAAAAGTATGCTGACTTATGAACCAGCACATCACATTTGAAGTGAAATGATGTTATTTATTTAAGAGACCACACTTAAACAATTTTTCAGCCAGCAGGCATCCCATTGTCTTAATAATGCTGCTTTTTAAATGAAAGTATAATATACATGCAGAAAATTGCACGTATCATAGATAAAATCATTGAATTTTCACAATCCGTGCAACCAGATCCCAGATTAAAAAAGCAAAAATCAAAAGCAATAACAAAAGACACATCACTGCCAGCACTCTAATAGCTTTTGTGCTCCCTCTAGTTACTTCTCTCCCCAGGAATACCTGCTATCTTGATTTCTAACATCAAATAATACTTCGCAGAAATGGAATCGTACAACATCTACCTTTTTGGTAGGGAGCTTATTTCATTTAAGACTTTTTGTGAAACACATTCAGGACTGTGTTGGCAAACCAGGACTCTGGGGGAAAGAAAGTCTACTTGGTAGCTTGTATCGGTTTCTTTCAATCATGGGTCATATTAAAGTGCCATTTGACATCACTGAGCACAGAATTAGGAAGAGATGCTAACAACTGCAAAAACTATAAATGAGCTCCAGCACACTATTGAGTTGTTCTGTTAAGTGTAGTTACATGCCATTTATTCTCATTTGTGTGTACTACTTCATTATGTGACTATACCAAGATTTAGTTAATGGTGGGTATGTAGGTAATTTCCAATTTGGAGCTTTTATGAATTATACTTTCATTAATATTCTAGTATATGTCTTTTAGTAAGCATAATTTGTATGTATTTAAGTTGGACATATACCTTAGAGTGGTATTATAGTCCTAAGTATGCATACGTTCATGTTTAAAGCATATTGCCAAAGAGATTTCCAAAGTAGTTCCACCAGCAGTGCATGAGATTGTCTGATTGCTCCCCACCCTTGACAAAACTTCTATATTTTCTAAGTTTTTCACTTTATCCGTTTTGGTGTGCATAATGGTATCACTTTGTTTTAATCTGAATTTCTTCAATCACCAAAAAGGAGGTTTCTTTTCATATATTTATTGATAATCTTTTTTGTGAAGTCTTTTGTCCTTTTTTTCTATCACGCTTTCTTCAATTTCTTATTGATCTGTGGTTTTTATTTTTCTTTGTCTTTTTTACGTATTCTGAACATGAGCTTGTTGCTGTTGGCTATCCATATTTCAAATACCTTTTGCCATTCCATGAATTGCCCGTTCATTCCCTTAATGGTACCTTTTGAAATATAGAAGTTTTAAATTTTAATAGAGTCCAAAATATTTTTTTCTTTATGGTTATTGCTTTATGTACTATGTTTCAGAAATCTTGCACTGCTCCGAGGTCATCTGAGTGCTTTACTATTTTACATTTTACATTTATATCTGCAATATCCTTGGAACTGATTTTTGCATAAGGTGTGAGGTAGAGGTTCAAATTTTTTTCCCATTGGTTTAAAGGACCATTCTTGCCACACTGCACTGCAATAGAGGTATGATTTTTTATATAATCTTTTAACCAGCTTTTTAACAGTAGGAGTTGTTAACAAATTGTTTGGATTTTCTAGGTATGTAGTAATGTCCTCTACAAATAATGAATAATTGTTTTTCTTTCTAATCCTTATCCCTTTTCTTACTTTGTTTTGTCTTATTGTATTAGGCCCTCCATCACAACTGAAATAGAAGTGATGATAGCAGGCATTCTTGTTCTGTACCCAGATATCCTTTGTAGTGCTTTTAATCTTTTCTTCTATTTCTTCTCCACATGAACCCAAACCACATAGCAAAACTCAGAGACATTTGTCTCAGGTTCTTATAGAAAGAGAAAAAAAAAAAACATTGAGTTAGCGAGCCTTGTGGTAAGAGCCTGCACAGTGATCCTTGGCTCCTGGTAATCAGGTTTATTCACCCCTATTTTAGTTTGCTAAGGCTACTGGAATGCATTACACCAGAGATAAAAGGGGGTTATTTAGTTACAAATTTACTGTTCTTTGGAAGAAAGGCAGCTGGCTTTCCTCTGTCATATGGGAATGTACATGGCAACATCTGCTGGCCTTCTCTCCTGGCCTTTGGGTTTAAATGGATTTCCTGGGGCAATTCCTTTCTGCATCTCCAAGCGTCTGGGTCTGTGTCAGATCTGAGCTCTGAGCTGAGGTGTGCTGGGCTGGACTGCATTCCTTGGAGTCATGCTGAGTAGTTTCTCTATCTTCTGACCTCTTTTTAAGTCTCATTCTTGCAGAAGGCACTCCCCTTAGCCAACCACAGATGGAATCAGCCATAGATGGAAGCCACATGCTGATGATTTAAGTCTATGGCAACAGAACAACTGGGCATCATCTCCTGGCCAACTGACACTTGAACATAACTACTATATTCCCCTTTAAATGGAGAAGAACTGACATGCATAATCAATAGGATATTGTGGAAATGAAGGTGTGTGACTCCCAAGATTAGATCATAAAAGATATTTGCCCTCCACTTTTCTTGTCTTGTGTCACTTGCTCTGGATGAAGCCAGCTACTGTGTCATGAGGACATTAAACAGCCCTATGGAGAGGTTCATCTGTTGAGGAGCTGAGGCCCCCATGTAACAGCCAGTATCACCTTGCCAGCCATGTGAGTAAGCTCTCTTGGAAGTGGATGCTCCAGCCTTAGTCAATACTTTAAATGTTTAGTTGATGTCTTGACTACAACTTCATGAGAGCCCCTGAATCCAAACAACCTTGCAAGGCCACTCCCAGATTCCTCCCTCATAGAAATTGTTTGAGACCATAAGTGTATATTGTTGGTTTAAGTGGCTAGGTTTTAGAATAATTTGTTATGCAACAACAGATGCTCTCAGCTTGGAAACATCTGTACTGAATTCTATGTCAAAAAGATGATGGCACATAAGCATTGACTTGAGGAAAAATAATTTGGGGAAGTAGCATCAAGGTTACCCCTAAAAAAAGCTAACAATGGACAGTTATTCATGACCTTGTAATATTAAGGACAATGGTGGCTACACCAAGGCCATAGCATGAGTCAGATAAAGGAAACTCAGACTAAGACCTTTAGGTAGTGAATGAAGAAACATGAAATAAGCACCCTCAAAGAAAACAGGTAAGCTTCCATTATTTCACCCAGAAAAAATTATGAAGTTTGAAGGAATTAGAGGGGGGTCTCGGCATCCAACAAAATTGTCTTTGACATTGCAATAGTTACCAACTATTTTTGGTTTTACTGTTTTGCAATGACTTAGATAGCATTCATGAACTATAGTTCATGATAAAAATGAACAGTTTAGCCACTCTTTTCCAGAAAAATGCACAGCACATATGTCATATGGAAGACATGCATTTGATAAACCATTTGATTACAAATAAGGGCGTATATCTGCAGAGATTATTATGTGATAATTTAGCCTGATTACAGCTGATAGAGCCCTGCTCTACTTAAAGACAGACTCTAAAGCAATGTCAGTTTTATCATGTTGACTCAGCAATGCTAGAGTACGTCACAAATATTTGAAGGCAGCTGTTATAACATATTTTTAATCTCCTGGAAATCTCTTTCCACTTGAAAGGCCACATGTCATCTAGGAACTGTTCTATTCCACACAATGTATTCGAGAAACACACAAACTGGCAGAACCCCCCTGAAGCCATGACAAATGTAATTTATCAGCACAGGGCCCACAAACAGTCCTTGAGTTAAAACTAGAACTATATGCCAGCCCATAGAGGTCAATGTAATACTTCAAACTCAGAGACATAGAAACCAAGCTCCCCTTCCCTGCTTGCCAAAAGCATATATATTTCTACCTAGGGAGATATTTACAAAGGCACAGGTTAGGGTACAGATGGATTGGCATAAAGTTTCCATAGGCACCAACTCAAGTAGATTTCTCTGCAGGGAATCTCGACAACAGCATAGTTAAAAATGGCAGCTCCTTTCTTTAAAGCTATTCAGTATCAATTATTTTGGTCACATATTAAGATTCCTTGCCGGGACATAAATGAAAGGAATGATCTTTCTCCCTCTGCCACTGCAAATGCTGGAATAGGCTTACCTGATACTTCTCTAGTGAATGATATAATACAAGACAGCTTCAGTAAATGACAATTCCATTGTCTTTTACCTAAGAGACTAAGGAGTGTGGCTCATGTAACTCAATATTTGATAGGTTTTCTGAGTTTTATTTAATATTCTGTTACCTTGGGTTCTTGCAGTTTGCTGCAGAGATTAAAGGTAGAGTTTATCTCGATTAGAGTTTGTATCCAATAAACAGCTTTTTCATTTCCAGTTTCTCATTATTGTTCTAAGAAAACATTCATTTATGGTTGAAGCCAATTTGATGAAGGGATAGAGCACAGCATATCTGCTTAAGGGACTGTAGGAAGTGGAGGCTGAGAACAGCAGTTCTAACTTTGGTGTGCATTAGAATTATCTGTGAACTTGTTCAGACACAGATGCTCAGACTTTTCAGGCTCAGACCATCAGGCTTGCTCCTGAGATGTGTCCTGGCATGTATATATTTTTAATGAGCCCCCGTATAATTCTGAAATGCATCCAAGATTAAGAACCACTGGCCAGTGCGGAGAGATGGGAAGCCAGGGAACAGAGCCATTGATCATGCCCCAAATTTCCCACATTTCATTTCCTAAGAAAGGGCATCTCTGTTCTCTGGGTACCAGGCATTTATTTGCTGCCACAGGAGACCTAATTATTCTCCCTTCTTCAAGCCCAGGACCAAGTTCATCCTCTCCCCGAAGGGAATGAGAACAAATCTCCAGAGCGAGTAATCTTTTGAAAAATCACCCCTTGACTTTATGATCAACTTTAGGTAAAAGAGGTATGTACTTGCATCTTTCAAAGAAAGAATAAAACTGTCAATCAAGTCTAAAACTGAGCTTATCCAGCAGTAATACTCCTACCCCTTCCCCAACATTAGTTAAAAAATTCTGGTGGCAAATTTTTTTGAATAGATTTGGCTATGGAACAGGTGGTATAGACATCCCACAATGTGACAGGAACAAATTTCCTCATCTAGCTCTGCAGAGTTCCCCAGTCTCATAAAGAGTCATTTTTTTTTTTTGTGCTCTCAATTCAATGAGCATCATCTCTCAGATTGTGGTTTGAAGGAGCCTGAAGATCGTCTATTTTATTAAACACCAGAAACCAATTAATTCTCTCTTTAGCACTCTCTCTCTCTGACTTTCTGACTAGAGCTTTGCTCTCTAGTGGTTGATTAATAATGAAAAGACATTAACTCTAATCTTTCACATTTAGAAACATGTAGGGCTTGGTTGAAAGGAACAGCTAAAACTCACCCACTAAATCCTCTGCCATCTTCTTGACAGCATTGGCAGGGAAGAATCAAGATGCTTCTGAAGATGGTGCAAACCTGCGGAAGGCCAATGATTGCAGATCTAAGATCTGACATCCTTTATCCCTCTGCAAAAATGCTCATTGTAAATGGGTTCTGCTTTAGTGCTTCCTTCCCTTCATTGTATAGAAAGCACAGCTCCAATCCAGCTACTTCATTAATATGGATGGCAGATGAAATAACAAAACTCCTCTGGGTACAAGCACAGGAGCTTCTACAGGATTAGGCCTTTGAGCATGCATGTTTTTATTTCTGAGCACTAGTGCTGCTAGAGATTTCTGAGCTATAAGACAGCACCAGGAAAGTCAACCATACATATTTTCGTAAGTGTCTGGGCATGCAGATCAGGTTTTGTTCTTGGTTTCAGGAGTTTTGAATTCAAACAAATGAACAAGAGGCATATTTGCATTTTCCAAATAAAAACTCAGGTAATAATACCTGGTATAACAGGGCTACTCACATATCAAATCCAGGGGGCAGGTATGCCAGGTGAGTGAGAGGAGCATGGAGCTAAGAGTTAAAATGTTTCCAAGTCCTTGGAGGAGAGGTGCAAGTGTATGGCATGAGCATAGGGAAGGAAAACAATGAGAAGGGTCATAGCAGCACTCCAAAGATTTGAGCTATAGCCATTTCCAAAGACTATATAGCAGGACAAAGTCCAGAATGTTCTGCTGGGTCAAATGCCAGAGGAGGTAGGTGGATAGCGAGGATAAGGGGAGAGTCAGGACCAGGCAAGATGAGACACACTTTGCTAAATGACTAGCTTGGTGCCTCTCCTAGATTTCCTTCAGCCAGCCGTGAACAAAGAGGCTCTTATTCTGGGTAACATCTTAAAGGCACCATATAATTTTCTGACACTGGTTTATCATGTCACCAAAAAACGTGGAGATTAAAATATAGAAGTGGATTCAGTTCAGTTATTCTATTTTCAATTTTATTTTCTAAACTGACTCTTCTCCTTGTAAATGGCAAAAGGATGAGTTTAGTTATGCAGAGCTCTTAGTAAAATATGAACACGTGATAAAATTCTACCTTGTCTTAGCCATTATACAAGGTGGCTTTTTGTAAAAAGACTGTCATAGGGTTGAAAAGTTTATTATTATTATTTTATTCAAATGTGAAAAGCCATAGTGATAAGGTAGGAAGATCTATTAGGGTAGAAATTCTAAGACAGGGAGTCTAATCCCAGTTCCAGCACAGGTGTAGGCTTAGAGGCAGACTTCAAATCATTTTAGATCCCAGCTTCCTAATTTACTAAGAGGCTAATAAGTTACTTATGGACTTTTAGTGAGATACAATGGGCATTACCAGTGCAAATAGATACATTTACACTTTAAAAAATCACTGTAATAAAGTCGATCTCACATTAAGTTATTACAGCTGTAAATAAGTTAGAACTAACTCTAATATCATCATTTTATAAGAACCTGGGGTTATCATGAGTGGACGGATGAATGAGCAGATGTCCCTACTCTCCAGTAATTTATTTTCTAATACAGATACTAACAACCAAGCTTAATGGATGTTCTCTGATTGCCTCCTCTGCATCCATTTCCTCGTCCCTCTTTCTAACGTGGTCCTGAATCTCCCAGCTGAACAGTTATCACACCTTTAATTAGTGTAATTGGCTCGAGCTGTATCCATGATTGGTTTGTGTGTGTGGAGGTGGGGAGGGAAGGATTTGGTAAACAAATCAAAGCTGGTGAATCAGAGTGACTCTCAGACCCTTGACTGGGAATGTTGAGACATAGACTCTTCTATGCTAGATTTGGTGCGAGGGGCTTGGTACAGCCATGGATGCAAAGAGAGAACCAGGAGCTATTTGCAGCCACTTCAGAGGAGGAAGAGCCCAAATTATGGATCTTGGTGACATCACTCAGGCCCAGAATAATATGCTCCCCCAATTCTTCCTGTGCCCTTGGAGATTCTAATGTAGTAGGCTGTGGCCTGGAACCCCAAGCCTTTCAAAGGATTAAAAATGATCTTTACTTATGTGTGGTTTTGAAAATCACTGTCCTGTAGGTTATTAAGGGATGCAACCAAGAACACGTGTAGAAGGCTAACTACAGAAGGGAGGGTTTCTTCTGAGCATTCAGTTCTACAAACATTTATTGCTGTCTTTTAAATTTAGAATTAATTTTTCCTTCTCATGTACTATGTTTGCACATTATTTACAATACAGTTATTCACATATTCCATTACTCATCTTTTACTGCTAGGATGCCTATTAATTCTAAGCATGACTGAGGGTAGTGGGGTGATGTGGAAGAAAGCAGAAAGAAGGGGTATGTTCCCTGCTAGATTCTGACAGGTAGAACTGGATAACTCACCTCATGGTGCTGGAGGAATTCTGTGAGGACCATGTGGGGCTCATTTAAACACACACAAAAATGATGGATATAAATAGAGTAGGTGGAATTATTTTTATATCTTTATGAGGTATATGAAGCTTTCCAGAGTGGAAAGAAAGATCAATTCCATGTAGGGGAGAGGTCCATGAAAGATTCCTTGAAGAAGAGGGACTTAGTTGGATCTTGATAAAGAGTTAGAATTTGGATAGGCAGGCAAAGGTCATGAAAAAAGCAAGGAGATGAGGAAAAGCATGTTTCAGGGACTGCAGATAGCAAGGTTAAAATCTCTCAGCTGAAGGTGTAAATTTAGGAAGAGCAATGTTTACCTTCCCAGCACAGAACTCCAATACACAGTCCCACACTTGGTCTTTCATGAAAATGAAGCCTGTAAAAGGGTTTTATAAGTTGTTCATACCTCCTCTGCTCACATGGCTAACACGTGATCTGTCTTAGTGTAGAGTGGGCATAATGGAGCATTGCTGGGACCCTATTAAGTTTGTTGAAAAGGGGTTTTACCCGTCATGTAGTCAGCCAGCTTAGGCCAGCTCTTAAATCAATATTTAAATAAGGAAACCAGGGGAACCAAGGGGGCAGCAAGTCCTTGCCATGATGTTTATCTAAGGGTTTTCCTCAAAAGAAGTGGAAAAAAAAAGTGTTGAAAACTTAGGCGGGTTTAAGGAGTGCAAAGTGCTTGCGTTTTTGCATGCTATTCTTGGACCGAGGCCATTTTCACAGTACCTAGTGGTGTTTTATGTTTTCCCTAATTTACTGGTGATTTTATTTCGTGACCCTTAATCCAGGAAATGCCACATAAGAAACACACTGAGGAAATTTTCCCATCATAAATTTCAAATATGGAAAAAATGGTCATCTCTGAGCATCGCAACTTTGAAAAGCTAACTCTGGAGCAGATCATAGAACATCATTAAACTTTGAGAAGGCCTAAGAAATAAAATTTTCCTTCATCTGATCTGATTATAACTATTATAATGAGGTTTAATTAAGGCGCCTTACAATGCTTTTGTCATGAGCATAATGTAGCATAGGAACTCTTTAGTTACATGATTTCTAAAATGGAATTTTTGTGATTAGCACATTCAGCACAACTTGCCTCTTCTGTCTTTGATACCACATCGAACTCTGTTCTTGTCCCACAAGCAGCCCCTATTCAGCCCTTGGCTAACATTTGTTCCCACCTAGAGGTTCCCACCTCTTGATTCTGGCTCCTGGTGTGACGCCTCTTAGCTTCTACCTCCGTCCTGGCTGTGATTCAGCTTCTCTCCTGACTTCTTGGCTTTCACCTTGAACATCTGGATCCAAGTTACCAGCTTTTGGCCTCAACAAGGCTCATCTAGTGAGCATGGGCTCTTGGCTGACCCTTTTCATTGAACTCTGATTCTTTCCGTTCTTCTGGCCCTAATGCAGCTGCATCTCTGATTTAACCCATTCAGATGGAAGAATACTTAATGTCCCTGGTATTGGCAAATATATTTACCAACCCTTTCCACTAGAATTTAGCTCCATTAAAATTCTTGAAATAATCTCCCTAGAATATATGAACAACAAAGTCAAAAGCATACCAGCTTATATGACCTCAGGACCTCGATTTCTTTATCACAACAGGTTATGACTTGGAGTTATAGTTAACACATCATTAAAACATATTCTGTGGCAAAGATAAGTGGTATATATAGTAACTGACATATATATGTATTTTTAGATATATTCTATACCTATTCAAAAGACTTCTTGTCCTATCAGAGAACTTTTTAGTTGCTTAAGATGCTCCATATCATTACAGATACCTGCATTTTTAAAAATACAACTGATTTTAATGTGCAACTCAAAATTCTCTTGAACATGCACATGAATCACCTGAGGACCTCATTAAAATGAAGGCTTTCATTCAATAGACCAGGGCTAGGGCCTGGAAGTCTACATGGCTAACAAGCTCCCAGGTGTTGCCAATGTTGCTGGACGATGACTTCATCTCTATTTTTAGAACCCTAAGAAAACATCATCAAGCGGAGTCTGTGCTCAATAAATTCCAATTGAGTGAAAGAATAAAAGTGAATGTTGATAATTTGAGGGAAGCTAATGGTTTATTACAATTAGAGACCCAGAGCCAAATAGAAAGTTATAATAGACATAAGTCATTGTTCAAAACAGGTTCAATGTTATGGACTTTAAATGATGCCATGTCATGATTCCAACATATTCAGTAATAGTCAACACAAATGTTGTGACCGACCAGATGTCAGAGACTGTGCTAGGTTATAGAGGGATGACAAATGAATTATACAGTCATGTTTGAAAAAAATCATTTGGTACTACAGTTCATGGGAGAAGTAATTTTGACCATTTAATCTCCTTAATTCCCCCAATAAAATGAAATCCTACCTTGGGGAAGATGTAATACATACAAATATTAAAGTCTAGCAAAAATGATTTCTATGGTGTACTAAATTAGTTGAAACTAATTGGAATCCTTCTGATACCAGAAGGACATGCAATTATTAGATAAAATGAATGAATGTTTTCTTTTGTTTCCATTTCAATGACCCTTAAGAACATGATCCCAAGTTTGCAAAAGCATTTGGAAACTTAGCTGCAATGGTGACTTTAAAAAGTGGAATGTCTTATAGCATATCTGCAATTTGAACCCAAAGCCAGAATGGAGAGTGATTGAGAGGTATTGGCCCAGGTTCAAATCCTTGTTTGTGACATTGAATATTAGTGTCCTCATCTAAAAAATGGGGATAATAATGATAATCATCATCATCATAATAATTACCTTATAGAGCTTTCGGGGAAACATTGAATTAATCCACATAAGCTTCTTGGAATAATACTTGATGTAAAACAATAATAGTTAACATGTTTTCAGCACTTATTATCTGCCAAGCATTATTTTAAATAAGCAATTAAGAAATGTTAGCTATTGTTATTACTGTTAGTAGCTTTAGAAAAACATTATTTTATTACAGGAACATGCCCTGTTAAAATAATCATAAATTGGGGTGGGCGACAGTGGCTCAGTGGCAGAGTTCTTGCCTGTGATGCCAGAGACCCGGGTTCAATTCCTGGAGCCTGCCCATGCAAAAAAAAAAAAAAAAAAAATCATAAATCGTCTGAAAGAGATGGTCATGTCAGTTGCATATGCTTTAATTGTTTTCTTATTTCTCTTCAGATTTTATTCCATTAAATCTCTGAAATTCTACTACAAAATCAAAGTCGATATTCAAAATGAATTTCTTCTACCCTAAAAGTTATAGCAGAATAGGCATTTCCCCTAAAGAGGCACAGTGCAAATTCAGAATTAAAGTGATAAAGTACTTTCTTGATATTTTAGTTACGTAGGATAACATGACAACCTATGAATCATACATTTAGTTCTGTTTTAAGAATTGTAAAATAGTTTTATTCATTTTAATTCTGAGAAAATTGAATTCTGCTCAAAATCTCTCATCTTCTAACTCAAAGAAAAATCTAGAGAAGTTTTGACACTCTTTGCCTACATTCCCTATTATTATCCTCAGCAGTTACCATGTACCTTAAATTCCAGAAGCATAAAATGGAGAACGCTTTAACCATCTAAATCCTTTTCTATTGGTGACAATTTCTTTACTTACATTCTTGAATTTTGCATAGAAATAATATTTGCTTGTTTCCAAGTTCAAGGACTTCTTACCTTTATCTATTTTTATTTATATTCCATTTGTGATTTCAGAATGCCTTTAATTTCACAATCAAAGGATTATGACTTCATGTAGGAAGAACAGAGCAGAGAGGTCAAATTTTTCCCAAGAATTCACCGTGCTTAAAGAATTAGAGAGCCATTTAAGGAGGAAACACACACACACAAACATGTGTCCATGATGTTTAATATAATCAAAACATGATACTTTTCCTAAAATGTAACCTAAGTAGTTATGCTTTTAATGTATGTGCAGAAACAAATGCACTATATTCATTATTAATACAAGCTCTCATATCTCCAGTTGGATCTATGTAACTGTTGCCTTAGGAATGCAATTTATATTTATAAACATTTAGCAGTAGATTAACTGAAATTTAATGAAAGAAACTTCATAAAATACTTGAGGGAAAAATAGGTTGAGCTTATTCATAATGCTAAGACAAGTTATCGTTGAAGGCCCACAAATTCTAATGATGCCATGAGGTTAACATAAATATATAAAAGTCCTGATGTAAATCAGCAAGGAGTAATTGACAGCAGCTTGCATGCTTCACCTAAAGGCAGTTGTATGTTTTCAACCAAGCAAACCACCTGTGGTTTGCCTATAGTTTTATTCACTGACTTGTCATTTGCTCTCACTTATTTTAGGGGATTTAATTTATACTAGTTTTAAATACCATTTCTTAGCTTCACTGACCTACATCTGTTTGTCTTTCTTTCCAATAACCAGAACAATAATTTATACCACTAAATTATGTTAAATGTTTAGAAGAAAACATTAGAACTCATTCAAGGAACATATGCCACACACAGCCTACTAAGAGTGACATATAGGCAAACAACTTATGAAAATTCAATGATATATGTTATACCAGCACAGGAGTTAGCTTTAGAACAGCCAGAGGAGGAAAAGGTTGAGTCGTCCTTCCCTCTTCTTACTTGCCTCAATGGTTTAACCAGGTCACACACGTATCTATGCCCTTCTGTGCTTTGCATTTTAAAAGATCATCAATAGAGATTTGTGGAGTGAGAGGAAAGGAGCAGGAGCAAAGCAGAAAAAAAAATAAAGAATACCACTGTTCTACTTATGAGGAACTTGGCATATATGAGAAATGACATGACAAGGGGTATGATAAAGCCATGAAGGCTGAAGGGAGTGACATAAAGCTTTACAGCGGAGGTGGCTCTTGTTATCGGCTAACTCTTTCTACAGAGTGAAGAATGTGAGGAAATTCTAGATAGAGGCCACAACAGGTATAAAGATCTGAAGATGGCCCAAATCAGAATACACTTATCAATGATGCCCCTGCATCATACTTCCAAAAAGCATGGTCAGCAGCAAAACAATGATGCTGCATTAAGGTTCAGCATCTCAACAATTCAAAAACAAAAACACAAAAGACTGTTGTTGTGTATTCAATCATTCACAGGGAATTAGAAGGAATTAAGTGAATAAGTTCTTCAACAGTGTATAATAAAACAGTGGGCTGGTGGACACGTTGCATTTTCCATCATTTGCATTTCATCTGATATTTTCTATCTACAGACATTTTTAAACACATATTTTGAATTGTTTTGTTATTTAACAATTTCATATTTGTGAGTCTGGTTTCCCAAATAAGAGGATAAATCTTATAGCATAAAACTTATGTTTTCTATGGCTTTGGGGCATGGAATGCACTTAATGCATTCTCCTACAGTACATACTTAACAGTGACTTGGTTGAAGTCAACACATTCAGTGAGTTAGTCACAATTTTCAAGATAAACAGAACTGATAGGAAATATATATTCTATACATGCATTTATGTAAATATTAAGAGATTTATTATAGGAACTGGCTCATGTAACCATGGAGATTGGCAAGTCCAAATCTTTAGGACAGGTCACAGTTGGTAACTCAATGGTAATGCTGAATTGACCAGGAGAAGCCACAAGTTGGGAACCCCAATGAAGGTGATTAAGGATTCCCCAGGAGAAGCTGGCTGGTTGAAATGAGATAGCAATTCTTCTTTCTAACTCCTGGAATCATCAGTTCGGCATTTATTTCAACTGATTGGATTAGACTTCTCTCATTGCTGTAGATGGAATCAGCCGACTATTTAAATCCTCAAAATATGCTCATGGTAACAATCAGGATAGGGCCTGCTTGACCAAACAACTGGTCACCATAACCAACCCAAGTTGATACATGAATTTAACCATCATACTCAGTATTGGCTTATTACATGCCTGGGCCTATAATGGTTATCATGAGGAAGTAAAGATAAGACATCAGACTTTCCATCAGGAAACTTGGTGTAAATAAATCATGCTCCCAAACATATTATCCTTTTATCAGAAATCTTAATCAAATAATACTCCAATGTGTGCAAATTGAGAAGAGGTTGCTAGTTCATTTTTATCACATACATGGCTCTATCTAGATATGAAGTCAAATCCAAAGTTAATTTTGAAAGAAAGTTTATTTCAACTTTTAAAAGGTCATATGCTCATGTTCTGATAGAGAACACCTCAACAGAATTCTTTTTTGGGAGAATTTTTTTTCCTTGATACTAACTGTGCCAGTTGAAAGTTTTATGTACTCTAGAAAAGCCATGTCTTAATCTTGATTCCATTTTGTGGAGGCACCTATTTCTTTTAATCCTGACTCAGTAGTGTAGGTTGGAATCTTTTGATTCACCTCAATGGTATGCAAATTTGGAAGTGTTATGTACCCCAGAAAAGCCATATCCTTTAATCCTGATTCAACACTGTAAGGTGGAAACCCTTTTCATTAGATTATCTCCATGGAGGTATGACACAACAATTGTGGGTGTTAATTTTTGATTAGATGGAGATGTGACTATACCCATTCCAGGCTGGTCTTGATTAGTTTACTGGAATCCTTTAAACGAGGAAACATGTTGGAGAAAGTTGAGAAATGACAGAAGCCTCAGAGCTGGATGAGAGATTAGATGTAGGTACTTGGAGAACAGTTGCTTCAGAGCAGAGACATACTTGGAGATACTTGGAGCCTAGCAAACATCACCATGAGATGTTAAGCAAGCCAGAACCTGGAGCTCTAGAGCCAAGGGAAGCCAAGAGATGAAAGCCAGTCCCAGAGAAGCAAAGTGAGGAACCCCCACAGGAACAGGGACTGAAGGCAACAGAGCAGCAGATACCAGCGATGTAACTTCCTAGCAGGCAGAGGTGTTCCTGACACATCAGCCTACCTTGCATTAAGGTATCTTTCCCTGGATGCCTTACTCTGGACATTTTTATAGGCTTAGAATTATAAACTTGTAACTTATTAAATTCCCTTTTTAAAAAGCTGTTCCAGGGCAGAGTGGTGGTGAATCAGCAGTCAGAATTCTCGCCTGCCATGCCAGAGACCCGGGTTCAATTCCCAGTGCCTGTCCATGCAGGGAAAAAAAAAAAGCTGCTTCAGTTCTGGTATATCACATTCTGGCAGCTAGCAAACTAACACACTAACCTTCAATTCTAAGAAATAGTTTATTTTATAAAAGCCCATAGTAGTAGTCTTCAAAAAACCAGTAGTCTTATTTTGAATGTTTAGCCCAATATAACTATCATATCAAACTAGCAGCTAATCCTAATTTATACAAACCAACTGGATGGAGAGTTTACCATATTACATCTTCTTTCCTCCCAATTTGTTCTAGATAATAAGCAGTCTGCTAAATGGAAGATTATCTTTGCACTTCTAGGAGCAGCCATTTTGACCACAAACCTCTAAATTAGATGATCAACCAAAGTTTGCTTTGATAATTTCACTAAAGATTAACAATATTTATGTGCTTTACTGTTGCAACAGGAGAACGTTTAGATTATTGCTTCTATTTATTTGTCAGTCCTTTAACTTGTTAATTTGCAGAACGCCAAAGGTAGTGAGTCACAAGATTCTGTCTGTTTTCCCTTAGTCAACTTTTTTGGAGAGCAACCGTGAGTGCAAAGTGGAATGCCTCTAAGAGTACAGCATTTAGACAGCATCACTGAGTCATGAGGTCTTTCTCTCTAGTTACTGTTCTGAACTATATATATGTGTGTGTGTGTGTGTATACATACATATATATATAAAGACATATGACACAAATATTTTTTTCAACTTCAAATGGCATCCACATTTTGGAAAAAGTGGAAAAATGCTCTTCTAGAAGCATTTTGCTTCCTTTGTTTTGAGGACATTTTCCTTCAGTTAATATAGTTTCAGCAACCTCTGTTACTGAAAATTTGAAAGAAATATACTAGAAATTAAGAGAGAAAAAGAATGCATTCTTTGGTGAGTTGAGCTAAATTATGTTGGCATTGATGAAAATGAAGTCTCAAGTGCTGTATTTTAAAAACATTTTGAAAAAGTGACTAAAGATGTTTTCAATGACTCTCTCCACTGGACTTGCCTTCTGCCAGATAAGCAGGGATCTGATCCCTGCTTAACAGTTTCCACTAAAGCCTCAGATGGCATGGATCTGCTTTGCATCTTATGGACAGTCACAACTGCAATACATTAGCATCTTGGCTCATGATTGCATTCCTGCCTGTACAAAAAAAACTTTCTATGCCACTGTAGATTAGTCAAGAATACAGGTGCTGGAGAGAATAAGTACTGTAACAACATCTTTTATTAATTTCCTTAGAAGGTAAGGTAAAACTGTTGTGTGTGTGTGTGTGTGTGTGTGTGTGTGTGTGTGTGTATTTCCTTCGAGGCCTATCATTTTCAACTTTACTTAGAATAGTGAAGCTGTGGTCAGATTTTGTAGTATGGTCATAGAAATTTAGTTTACTTGAAATTCCAAGAACTTATTTTTCCTAAAAATTCAGCACATTTGACTGTTTTGTCTAACAGGGGTTCATCTGATTTAGACATAGAGTTTAAATCATGATTGATTTAAATTGATTCTCATTACTTTTGCGACATTTTGATAAGTCAGCTTTCTGAGTATATCTTCATTCAGCTATATATTGGGAAATTATTATATAACAGGTACTTTGATAAGTGCCAGGGAACAGAAATGAGAAATGTGCACTCAAGGGACACTTTAATTTAATGAAGGAGATCTATACCTTTCACAGTGAGAACTGTGAAATTTGTTATAAGAATGTAGAGGAGAGAAATAGATCATAGAGCATAAAGGAGAACATAGAGGAGGGAAAGAAGTATTCGGTATAGGGGAGGTGATGAGTAATCTCCCCCAGGGTGGTATATGTGGAAGAAGGGACATTTCAACATAGCAAACATTTCTCTTGGAAATTCCAGTAGTCTACAAGAGAGAGTGGAGTGAAAATGCACTTAATCTCATCATGGAGCAGCTGTGGACTCTAATGGAAATATCAAAAACCTCTCATAGTTTGTAACTTTTCACAGCTCCAAAGTACTTCATAAACACCTTTTTATTTGATCCTCAAATGAATTTTCTCGAATGAATGCAAGCTAGCAAATTTTGTACACTAGGAATGGAGCATCTCTTTTTTTTTAACTTTTTAAAAATTGTATAATATAACAAATATACAAAGCAAAGAAAGAAAAAAGCAATAATTTTCAGAGCACTCTTCAACAAGTAGTTACAAGACAGATCCCAGACTAGTCATGGGCTGCCGTATGATCCTTTCAGATTTTTCCTTCTAGCTGCTTCAGAATATAGGAGACTAGAAGGAATAAATATATATTTTTGTATCATCACAATAGATTATTATTTTTTCTTTTTTGTGTTCAAAAAAGCAATAAATTTCAAAACACAGCACAACAATTAGTTGTAGAACATATTTCAGAGTGTGGTATGGGTTACAATGCCACAATTTTAGGTTTTTACATCTAGCTGCTCTAAGATACTTGAGATTAAAAAATATGTCAATTTAATGATTCAGCAATCATATTCATTTGTTAAACCCTACCTTCTCTGTTTAACTCTACCATCACCTTTGATCTTCCTATCTCACTCTTTAGGGGTACGTGGGCTATGGCCATTCTAACTTTTTCATGTTGGAAGGGTTAGTCACTAATATGGGGTAGGGAGATGGAACTAGGCAATGTTCTGGAGAGGCTGGCCCCTTGAAGTTTCAGGGCTATCTGGTCCAGGGACCCATGTGGAAGTTGTGGGTTTCTAGAAAGTTACACTAGTGTATGGGACCCTTGTGGAATCTCATATATTGCCCCAGGTGTTCTTTAGGACTGGCTAGAATGGATTTGGTTGGGGTTTGGCAAGTTATGACAGGTAGCAGTATCTAACTAAAGGTTGCATTAGAATGACCTCCAGAGTAGCCTCTTGACTCTGTTTGGACTGTCTCAACCACTGATACTTTAATAGTTGCACTTCTTTTCCCCCTTTTGGTCAGAATGGAATTGTTGATCCCAAGTGCCAGGACCAGACTCATCTCTCAGAGTCATCTCCCATGCTGCCAGGGAGACTTTCACCCCTGGATGTCATGCCCCGTGTAGGAAGAGGGCAATGATTTCACTTACAGAGTTGGGCTTAGAGAGAGAGAGAGAGGTCAGATCTGAGCAACAAAAAAAGTCCTCCAGAAGAAACTCTTAGGCCTATCTATAGGTAGGCTAAGCTTCTCCCCTACCTGCATAAGCTTCACAAGAGTAAGCCTCAAGATCAAGGGCTTGGCCTATTGATTTGGGTGTCCCTAAAGTTTGACAACATATCAGGGGTCTCCCTGATGGTATAGTTTAATAGTTCCATATTTTTTCTTCCATCCTTCAAGGGACTTTGCCAATACCTTTGATAATCTGCTTACTATATTCTAGGATGCATCCAGGCATTACATTAAACTGTACAGGATTAAAGGCCCTCATACTTATTCTGGGCATCCTGTGTTTCAATTGTTCAAATGAGCTATCTGGACAGGTTGAGTTAGATTATGTGCTACAAAAAATTTAGGCTCTGGACAAAATAAAACTTTCTTCCTTTGATCTCAAAGAGTAGGTGCAGTTCTAAAATACAAATAATATCTTCCTTACCACTGTGTTCTGAATTACCTTAATCCCGACCTGATCAGCTTAGTTCTTACCTCTGAACATCAGGTTATAGATATATAAAACAGCCTCTGGTATGGAGCATCTTTCCTGGGCTTCTAGCGCGCAGTCCAAGATGGGCTGTGGGATGCAGTTGTGACCTTACGACCTTGACTGGGATGACTTTTCGCTCATGTGCCCCAGTGTAGGGAAGCATTGAGAAGTTTGAGAGACTTTCGTGTAGGCACTAAGGTAAATTGTTAGCGGCAAAATATTCCATGTAGAATAATGTGACTGGTTTAATGTTTGAGTCTAGGAGTCTTAGTTATACGTTGACTTCTAAAATCAAAACAGAAAAGTAGGTACAATTCTACTGAAACTGTGTTGCTACTTTCAGACAAATAGTATTGTCCTTTTCCTTTTATACCCTCTTGCACATTCTTGTGCAAAAGAGAATGGAGAATCAGATTCATTCTTTTCCACCTTCATGGGGAAGTGGGTTCTTACTAACCACAGAAGGGAAAGTCAGAGCTGAATGCACACTATCTGCTTTCTCTCAAAAATACATAAATGGAAAGAGAGGAGAATACCATGTAATTTTGCTAATGACATGTTCTACTAAGTACACAAAAAACATTTTAGGATAGATTTTATTTAAAGTCATCACCTTTCATAATTATTTCATTCCGCATCATAATTTCCTAATTAGGCAATTTAATTACAGGTTGAAAATCCTGTAATCATATGTATTTATGCTAATTATGTTAACCATTAATTACCTTTGAACTACTGAAATGGTAACCTGCACAGATGAAATGCTTGTGGAGAAGCAACTCGTTTTAAAAATTATACCATATAATACAAACAAAGAAAAGTCTAAGTTATACAGATTAAGATCTTATATGAAATCCATTAAATCAAAGGAAATGACAGTTAACTTTTCAATATTTAAACAAATTCAATTAGCATTCCCTTAATGTTGATACTAAGATGTTGATGGAATTATGGTTAAATGAATTTTTGATTTATAGTTTATGTCTATCTACAGAACACCAATAAGCACCTTAGTAAGGAGTTAACTCTCCCATATATTATAGCTAAATAATCAGTGTTTGTTAATGGAAAACTATGAAGAAAACTAACATATCCACAAATTGTATTTTGTTTGCATAAATAAACCTGAAACCATTTGCTCATTCAAAAGTGTCTTTGCCATTGGTAAGTGCAAAAATGCTTGTATTAAAAAAAATGCTTACATTTATATAGGAATGCATTAGTTTCATAAAATCATTTTTGAAGCAGTTCTGTTATAGGCTAAACTGTATATTAGTCCTTTAATAAGAGACAATAAAAAGAATTGTATCTTTTCCTATTCTGATGACATGACCCTATTCATATTCTAGGGCTGCCTTAAAGAAATTTAAACTGTTAATTAATTGTGATGGGTGGGGGAAACCAAATAATATTTTGGACAAAAATAAACTTATTTTCCGCAGATTTCTTCCACAACTCAGATGGGTAGCACTAACTCTATTTTGAAATTTGACCTATTTTATTATTTGGGGGAATGTGTTTTGTTTCTAATATAGTGGAAACAAAATTGAGCATAACTACAGAAAATATTTTAATTAATTTTATTTCATATATTTTGTAGTGCTTAAATATCTGCTTGCTAAATCCATTCTTCAAAAATTGTATGAGGTTGAGTATCTTTTCCAGATCTATAGTCCAGAATTTCAAGAAATCGCTGCTATACATGCTCAAGCATTTGAATAATTACAAAACATGATTGTGAGAAATTTATCATGTCCTTTGAGATTCTTACTATCCAAAGTGTGATCCACAGATATCAGCATTGGATCACTTGGGTGCTTGTTAGAAATGTAGACCCTCAGGCCTGCCCCAGATTTACTGGATCAGAATGTGTATTTTACCAAGACTCCCTAGGTGATGGCTGGGCACATTAACATTTATAAAGAGCCGCTGTAGACCACAGGGTTTGTCTTTCAGTCAACAAAAGGGAACACTGAAGTCACCATTTACCTGGTGATTTCTGTTGGTAAGTCCTAGAAGCACAAATTCAGTCCTGGCTAAGGCAGTTGATGTTTTGTTTTTAGAGTGGGACAGTCTATGACATAAGTAAAGCATTTCATTACATATGCTCTAGAACACTTTCATCCAGATAAGGAGGCCAGTTGCTCACTGAGTAATTGAAACATACATGTAAAATTTGGACTTATTTAAAAATAACACATGCACAGCTTTTAAATTTTAAGCTAAAACCAAGATGTTTATCTGCCAAACTTTAGATGCAAAGTCGAGGTGATGCCTCTGAATATGACCCTCTGAATGGAGTTTGAAAATCAACTTGTCTGCAAAAACCGAAACACTGTGCATGCCTGCTATCTAGCTTCAGCTTCTTTAAAATGAAAAAATGCAAACAAAAAAATACAGACACTTGCAAAATCACGAATATATCCTAGACTTTTGTAATTTTGCCTACTTTCAAAAATTTTTGAAACAGCAAGTTGAGTAAATCATTCTACTTATTTTTGTGACGTATCATTATCATTGATCTGCTCAAGGTCAGTTGATTAATTGATTGATTGGCACGAATGTTTGTTCCTTAATCTTGTATTCTTCTCTATTCTTTTTTTTTTTTTTAAATTTGCATATGGGCAGGAGGCACCAGGGATTGAACTCCAGACCTCCAGCACGGCAGGTAGGAGCTCTGCCTGCTGAGCCACGGCAGCCGCCCCCTCTCTATTCTAACGTGTTTATATAATGCCAACCATTTTAATGTTTATACTTTTGGTTGCACGTGTTCTTGTAAAATGTATATTATTTTATATGCCATATTATAAGTATAATATAAATTACAGAATATGTCATTTTGTTTCTTCTTTCATTCAGCACTATATTTTAATATCTGTTTATGTTGCTTTATGTCAATTATTCTGCTACTTCTAATGCTGCATTATGTGATTCCTTGATGTGAATCCAGTCAACTCTCCAATGATAGGCACATCACCACAAGCAATGCTGATATAAATATCCTACATGTCTATTTTTGGACCATTGTGAGCATTTCTTTGGTATAGATACTCAGGGGAGAAACTGTTGACCCATACATATGCCATATTTCTCTCTAGGTGACTTGCATCAGTTTACAATTCCACCCATAGTGCCTAATGGTTTCTCCTTTTGTATATCCCCTCCCACACTTTGTGTTACCTAGGGTCTTATTTTTGTCATTATAATAGATATAAAAAAATACTCATTTTGTTTTGAAATATTCTTTCTTATTTCTGAATGATTTTAGATTTACATAAAAGTCACAAAGACAGTGCAGAAAGTTCCCATATACTCTTCACCCCCCTTCCCTACTAGTAACATAAAGAAACCAAAACTGGTACAGTATTATTAACTAAACTATAGACTATTTGGCTCTCATGTTTTCCTACTCTTATTCTTTTTCTGTTTTAGGTTTCAGTTTAAAATAGCCCATTGCCTTTGGTCATCATGTCCCCTTAATTTCCTTTGATCTGTGACAGTTTCTCATTCTTTGTTTTTCATGACCATGAGAATTTTGAAGAGCACTGGTCATGTATTTTGTAGAAATACCTTCAAATTATTTTCTCCTGATTAGACTCAGATTTGGGGTTTGGAAAGAGCAGCACAGAGAAGAGGTTCCCTTCTCTTTGTATCATATCAGGGGACATGATATCTATGACTTACTGTTTTAGTTTCCCAGTTGCTAAATCAAATACTGGACAATGTGTTGGCTTAACACTTATTGACTAACTGTTTTCAGGTTAGGAAAAGTTCAAAATGGAGGTGTCAGCATGGCAACACTTTCTTCTCAAAGATTGTGGCCTTCTGGGGCTGGCTACTAGTGATCCTTGGCTTTTGGCTTTTCTGTCCTATGGCAATGCACATGGCCATGTCTTCTTTCTCTTCCAGGTTCAGCTGACTTCTAGATTCTGGCTGCTCTCTGTGGATTGTCTCTCTATCTGATTTTCACTCTGCTTATAACAGACTCCAGTAACCCAGATTAAGTCCAATCTGATTCAGCTGGGCCACACCTTAACTGAAGTAACACCTTGAAGAGATTTTATTTATAATTATCCCGCAGCTTTGGGACCAGCGGCTGGGATCTGAACATATCTTTTATGGTAAACATGATTCAATCTCCAACACTTGATTAAATTAGATCTCATGCTGTTTTAACTTGCATTTCTCCTTTTGTTAGTGAGTTTGGGTATGTCTTAAAGTACTTAATAATCTTTTATGTTTTCTCTTTCATTAATTGCTTGTTAGTATCTTTTACCCATTTCTCTTTGAGAAGCCAATTTTTTTTATGGTTAATTTGCAGATATCTTTGTCCTATTCTAGGCGTATCCTTCATATGCTTTAGCCATTGCAAATATCTTCTATCTGTTTACCCATAATGTTCTTCATTGACCAGAAGTCCTTATTTTTTAATGCAATCACATTTCTTTTTCTTATGGTGTAGTTTTTTAAAGCAGTATTCATGAAATATTTTAGATTCTTTGTTAATTCCTAATAATTTTGTTGCAATTGTAAAAATAATTTTAGAATTTTTTTTGCTAGTTATTGGCTTCCATGAGCTGATTTATTGTCTAGCAACTCATTATATTCTATATTTACAATTTTCTTTTCCAAACTTTATTTTATTTATTAATTCATATAATATTTATTGAGAGTCTATTTTGTGCCAGGCACCCTTATAGTCCCTTATAATAAACAGAAAACAAGATATTCTGTCCTCATGGAAATTGTATTTTGTCTACATCAGGATAACAGACAGCAATCACCATAAAAAATAAATTAATTTTGTACTGTATAGAAGTTGTAAATGTAGTAAAAGGAAAATCAGGGCACAGGGGATCAAGAATGAGGGGATGTTTACAATCTTAATGGAGAGGTCAGGGTAGGTTTGGTAAAGAAAATGACATTTGAATAAAGACTTAAATGAAATCTCTTTTCACAATATTATTTTCAAAATCATAAATGCAATTTAATTAACTATGTTATTAAACTATTAAGTGTATAGAATAAAACCAGTTTTGGAAAAACCCCAATTGCTATAAATTTGCTGATTATTTGAGATAAAATATCCCAGCATAATACAGCTACCTTCCAGGCTGGAGTATAGTGTGTCCTGAGGAGCCAGATGCTTTATGAAAGAAATGGAAAATGTTGGCTAGTCCAGAAATCAACTAAGTGGGGATCAATTCAGGGAATTTCACATTCTCTGACTGTCTATGTATGCATATATATGTGTGTGTGTGAGTGTGAGACCCCCCCTTCCAGGAAGCATTTATTATAACTTCATAAGCATAGAAAGCATAACAAGGTAAAATATATTTTGAAGTAAGTAGATGAGGAGAGAAAGCAAGAAGGAGAAATGAAATCAAGAAAGATAAACACAAAGGTAGTTTATTTATTAGAGGTGGGTTATAAATCTGCCTTTTAAGTAGGATGAACCTCCATTCTTTAAAATTGTTTAGGCTGGTCCCACATATAAATAATAAACTACAGTTTTTGGTTATCTTCATCTGACATTTCTTTATATTTTCTTGTCTTTTATAAATACTTCTTAATCATAATGCCACAGGATTTACATAAGGATCAACATAAGCAATAGTAGAATGTTAGTGCTATGAATAATATCATACATTAAATTATCTAGTGTTATTTGTAAAAATGTCCACAAAGTTCCATTCAAACTTGACATTTTCATTTCTCTGTGCTCAATTAGATGCTTACTTTAAATTAATGAGTACCCTATAAGGTATATTTTCCTCTTTTCCTTGACTTCCAGAAAGCTCAGAAATGATTCCAACTTGGTTGATGGGGGATTTCCTAATTTGATTTTTCTGGTATAATAATTTCTTTCTGGGCGGCTGCCGTGGCTCAGCAGGCAGAGCTCCGACCTGCCGTGCTGGAGGTCTGGAGTTTGATCCCTGGTGCCTCCTGCCCATATGCAAATTAAAAAAAAAAAATAAAAATAAATAATTTCTTTCTTTCTTAGCCCTCCATGTCATTTAGCCCTTCGGTTTTTAATTTTTATTTTATCTGTCAGACAGTCTCTTCAAATCCTTTTTGAGAATGAGTGTTTATGTGCACGTGTGTTGCAGATGAACTGACTTATTTATGACTTCTTTCCTTACAATGAATACAAATCTCACCTATTTTCAGCAGAATAAATTGGATATTTGTTGAAGGTCATGAGAAACAGGAATGTAACTTGGTGTTTTAGTACCTAGGCTGCTCAAAGCAGACTCCATGAAATTCATTGGCTTTAACAATAGGAATTAATTAGCTAAAAAGTTAACAGTTTTGAGGCTGAGGAAAATGTTTGAATCAAGGCACCATCAAGGCAATGCTTTCTTCCCCAAACTGGCTGCTGGGGATCCTCAGTTCCTCTGCCACAAGGCAAGGCACATGACAGTATCTGCTCTTCTCTCCCTCCTCTTTCAGGTTTCATTTCTTATAAAGGGCTCCAGTAAGAGGATTGAGACTCGTTCTGAATGAGGTGGGTCACACCTCAACTAAAGTAGATTCATCACGAGATCCTACTCACAAGAATGACTAACTTTAAGAACATGCTTTTCTGGGGTACAAGCAGTTTCAAACCACCACACATGGATATAAATAACAAGGACAAGAAAAGGGACCAGACTCTCTGTTCCTCTCATCAAACTGGCTTCCTCTTTCCTTCTCACTGTGACTGCTTCCCTCTGCTTCCCCAGTTCCTACAGGTCCTTATGCCTGTGGCTTAGTAGGTCATCCACCTAATAGAGCTGTCCTCACACCCTCTCTCCTTCTTTCTCCCTCTCCCTGAAGCCTGGCAGGCCAGTTTTTGGTCAAGAGACCAATCTTGTATCCTTCATTTGTGGTTAAGCGATGGAGTTCTCTGGCTGTGGGTCCTTCCACCCTCCTGCAAAAGAAGTCTTTGCACCGTCAGGTTTGCTTTAATATAAAAGAAAATGCCATGAATTAAAGGCTGAATACCAAAATGAAAGCAAAGGTCAGAAACAAAAAAGCGTACTAATGCTTTTGTTTGTCATATAATTGCTTGACACTGCAAATTGAAAGCCTTGCTCAACACACCAAAATAGTCACATGATTTGAAGATATATATATATATATATACAAACATATATACATATGTATATACACACACACAAATATACACATACCACATTCACCCCTACATACATATATATACACATACACACACACATATATATATGCACAAATATATACATATATATGATTTTTATACATTTGCTTTTTAAAGTTGCATAGAGTAAAAATTTAATAAATCAATATTTATCAAGCATCTACTGCCCTCCAGTCAGTGTGCAACACTAACACTTCTTAAGTACTGGGATATAGCATTGAATAAAAAAAAATAATTGTTTATGATTGTTGAGGAATTAGCATCTTCCTCGTGTATGTTTAGAGGTGTTGAAAGATAGGCAGACAGCTTAATATTTCTTTACACAGTTTAAGGTGGTGTGTGCATTTGTGGGTGCTGTGCAGTTACACACATTATGTGCATACATATACATTTCTGTTTGCATTTATACCCTTTATGGAAGTAAGCTTAGCAAAAATGTTGATGAACTAATGAGGTTTACCAAAATTCCCAAGGCTTATGGAATGTACACAATTGCAAGAGAGTTCTTCAATTTACATTATTACAAAGATATATGCATAAATATACATTAATTAACAAAATTGGAAATGCTGGATTTATGTTGGTTAGTGGAAAAACAACTTCAGAGTCTTTCAGCCTGCTGGGGCCCTGAGACAGCCCAGATGCAAGGTCATCCTTCAAAGACCGTGCGACCCACCAGAGGTCAAAGCTTTGGTCTCCTGTGGTGCCAGGGCCCCAAGAGGAGACAATCCAAATGCAGCAAGAACCTGGGCTTTCTTCTGTGGAGGAACCACAGGGCTTTCATAAAAAGGAGGGGCAAATAAATACAGAAACTTCACCAAGGCCTACACTGTGTCAAAGCAAGGAGTGACACTAGCATAGCTAGCTTAGGTGCTGGGCTTTAGCTAAATAAAAAAGAGGGTTTAATTTGGGATTTCTTATCAGAGATGCTTTGAGGTATTGTTCTAGAAGAAAATATGATTTTGGATTAATACAGTGGACAATTATATATGTGGTTTCTCATTCTAAAACTTAATATTGAAGTACTTATTATTTATTTACTTTTGAACATTAAACATTAAAATTTTAGCAAGTTAATTAAAAATATTTTGTATCTAGTATTAATGAAAGATGTTTGGCATGGGAAATGGTAACCCTAAATAATTCTGTTTCTTTCTTTTCCCTTAATAAGCAAAAAAATACTGGACAGTATGGTGCATTTCTAGTTATGCTTGATTTATTCAAATGTGATCTTCAATTCCTATTGAAAAGTTATTTTTTGCCTTCTCTATGAAACTCATGGTGCTTTATGAATATAAGGAGCACACTGTTTGATTTAATTTGGTGACCAAACAAGAGTACTTAGATTCACCATTTACTTTTAGATTGACAACTGGTGTAGATTCATTGAATAAATTTCCCACTCAAGGGGATTAATAGCACTAATTTAGGCCGTCCATTTATTTAGGCAACTTAAGTCACACTCCCTTGCTTGTGAAATAGTGAGGCCTTGACATATGGGTAGGGCTTGAATCTCATCCTTCATAATACCCATGTCACCAGAAAATTCCCTCTTTCCTGTCCATTGTTGAATTATCCCATATCACTGGTCAACATGAGTGTTTAGAAGTTAATGGAACCCGTTTGAAAAGAAGAAAAACAGCAGTTTCCCCAGATTTGCTTGGCTTGCAGGTCTACCGTCTAACAGTGAAAATGCTATCAGATAGGACTGGGTATTTTCTTTGACAGCGACACCATTAATTGCAGATCATTTGTTTTCCATTTAGTGAACTTGAAACTGAACAATTGAGATTTTTCCTGAAAGGACGTGGTGTGATACCTTGGACAATGGGCATACTGACAGAAGTTAATGAAGTAAGAATTCTCAGACAAGGGGAGTTAAGAAGGCAATGGGGCTTCTAACAGCAGGGTGTAATGCAACACTGCCAACCCCAATGGGTGGACTAAATATCGAAGTCAATCAGAATCTAGTCCTAAGGGAAACAGTGAAAAGAACAGGTAGGAATTTAGACACTAATCCAAAAAATGATGTTTGCTGTCAAAGTCAATTTGATTCAAACAGGGAAATAGTACATCTGGTATTGCAATTTATTTGAAAATCATTGGAGCATTGCCTTTTCCTCATTTACTCCCCATACAGCAAGGAGGCCCTTAAATTTCCTTTCAAAAATCTTAGTAAACACACATTAAGAGCTTGAGAAGAGGCATAGTTGCTGTTTCTTTCTACTTTTTCTCTGTGAATGAAACAATGTCATTTCTGAAATTTGGAGAAAAATGGGATAAATTTAACTGATGAGTTTTGAAAGAAATGTCCAGTAGCAGGGCTTTTGATATCACTAATACAAGGGCAGGTTTAGGTTTGATCCTATGAGTCACATATTCCATGGCTGAACTTTATTGAACTTGCAGTGCAAAAAAAAATCTACAACTGTGTCATAAAATGCAATACCTCCCAGTTGCTATTGTGCTCAGTTTGCTGCTGCACTTCCTAGCAATTAATGCTGAAAATGAGATATATGGGTTATTTAGACTTAATCTAGATTTGTCAGAAAGATTCACTTCAAAAAACCAAGCCAATGGGTTTGCTATGATGTAGTGAGTCTCAATAATGTATGTTAAAGTAAATTGTCTACTAAGAAAAGCTTTCTGTGAATCAAAAATACAATTCTTAGACTTCCTCATAAGTTTCTCTTCCTTCACCCTCCCCCATCTTTCCCATTATTTCCCACTGATGGTATTTGTGGAGCTGCCTGGTTCTATTTGGGTTCTAATTTTGCTCTTCCATTAATAGTGGGAAAAGTAAAGATCCATGTGTTAGTTTAGTGGCTGTATGTCCAAGGACATGTTCTTTTAATCTATTCCTTTGGGTGCAGACCTGTTGTAGGTGGGATTTTTTTGGTTGGGTTATTTCAATTGAAATGTGACCCACCCCATGCAAGGTGGGTCTTAATCCTTCTACCAGAGTCCTTTATCAGAGATGAAATTAAGAGAAACTCATAGAGGAAAAAAAAGCCCAGAGGAGCTGAGAGAGGAGGCCAGTGAAGCCAGAAGCTGGAAGCAACAAAAGCCCAGATAGAACAACCAGCAGATGTCGGCCATATATCTTCTCATGTGACAGAGGTGTCCCAGATGCCAGGAGCCTTTCTTCAAAGAAGGTATTCTCCTGTTGATACCTAATTTGGACATTTTCATGACCTTAGAATTGTAACTTGTAAGCAAATAAATCCCCGTTGTTAAAAATAAGTCCATTTCTGGTATATTGTATTCCAGCAGATTTAGCAAACTGAAACAACACTTATAAAGTAAAATGTTTTGCAGGATCCTCTATAGGAATGCAGCATTTTTTTTCCCTTTGAATTTCTCCTGTCAGTCACTTGCTCTGCTTTCACCTAAAATTAAATAAAGGAGGGACCCTTCAGAACTTTCCCTCTGAGCATCACTGGAGTTCCAGATGGAGCTCAAGATACCAAACCACATTGCTGCCACCTTTGCCTTAGTATCAGAAGTGAAAAAATACTTTCAGGATTGTGAGATTAAAAGGGACTCTTATTCTATGTTTGGGAGAAGAACAGGGTCTGAAATGGAGAAGATCAGGACAGAGGCAAGACTGCCTGAGAAGAGCACGTCAGAGTTGGGAAAGGGTGACTAGTCAGAGGAGGCTAACAGGGATTCTGAAACCAAGAGGTCAGGATGAGAGAAAAGAAGCCAGCGATGGATCTATTTGTCTATGTATCATGCTATTTACTGATGAGAAATCAATAGCAAAACATGCAATAATAAGATATTCAAGAAAATGTTACAATTTTGATGTTTTCTGGAACAAATGCCATGATATATTTCAAATGTACATGATCATTAGCCACTTAGATAAGCCCTTCTGATATCTGCTAGAAAATCCTCCTGCTTTGATTAGTGTCTTGGCTATTCCTCACCTCCTTCTTGAGCATCTTGGTACTATCTTCGAGGAAAATCAAGCATCAGAAGTCTATGGTCCTAGGATATTTTCATAGAGAAAAAAAAGAGAAAAGAAGAAAAGATGGAAGGAAATGATGGAGGGAGGAAAGGAGAGAGGAAAAGAGGGAACAGTCATGGATAGAGTAGGTCCATTGTGCTGGCTGCTGAGCTGAGTACATTTTTTTTTTCAGCTTTAACTTTAATTTGCATTTATTTTAAGATGAATTTATTCCCAAGCCATAAGTTTTTGTTTTTTCAGTTTCTTCTGGGATAACTTTTTCTTCTGTGCAACCTCCTCTTCTGGTTTAAGTTAGGATCATCTCAACGTGGCAACGGGAACTCACGTATGGGTTAATCCAACCATGAACTCTGTAAGTCCTGCAGCGCATCTGAGGGGCTTTGTTCACCTGGATGAGCTCAATGGCCAGAGACTCTACATCTAAACACTTAAGTTCAGCATTACTCTCTGCATTTTTAAACATGCACAACAAAAATTCAGCATTCTTTTTTTAATTGTGAAATATAACATATATACAAAAAAGCAATAAATTTCCAAGTTTTAACAAGGAGTTTTAGAACAGATTTCAAAGTTTGGTATGGGTTACAGTTCCACAATTTTTAGTTTTTCTTCCAGCTGTTCCAAGACAATGGAGACCAACAGAAATATCAATATAATGATTTAGCAGTCATACTCATTTGTTAATGCACAGCACAACAATTAGTTATAACAGATTTCAGAGTTTGGTATAGGTTACAATTCACAATTTTAAGTTTTTATTTCTAAATGCTCTAAGGTACTGGAAGCTAAAAGAAATATCATTATAATGATTCAGCACTCATACTTGTCTGTTAAACCCTACTTTCTCTGTATAACTCCACCATCACTATCTTTCTCCTACTCTTTAGGGGCATTTGGGCTATGCCTATTCTAACTTTTTCATGTTGGAAGGGACTGTCGATAATATGGGAAAGGGGGATGGAATTAGTTGATGTTCTGGAGAGGCTGGCCCCTCTTCAGCATTCTTTTTGGGAGACTAACTCTGCACCAGCCCCACTGTTTGGTTTGGGCACATCTACAACACCACCATTGTAATGATGGAATGGAGCACATTGCTTCTGTAAAGTGACATCTTTCAGATACTTGGTGGCTTTTCAAACATGCATACCCTTGATGTCCTGAGCAGTTTCTCAGGTGTTCTTAAAGTGAACATGAAGATTTGAACCTCTTGATTTGCATGATTTTGTAAGGTTTTCTGGGTCAAGTGAATAGCAAACCATTTTCAGGGATCACCTCGGGCCGCTTGTGGGAAGAGAAACTGAGCTGATTACTTTTACATATGTTATCTTCTTTGAATCTTTGTAGGACTCCTAAGGTAATTGTGATTACCTCTGCTTTACAAATGAGGAAAAATAGACTTACAGATGTTAAGGAATGTACCTTAGATCACAGCCAGTGGCAACAAAGGGAAGGAAGGTGGAAGAGCCTCAGGAAGTGGTCGTTCATATGACCATGTTGTTGCATTGTCAACCTGTCCAACATTTTCAAAGAAGATATGGTTATTGAAAACCTAGTAAGGAAAGATATTAGAATAAGAATGAACTCAGTAGTCACAGACACAGAGGAAGATATGTGGAAGAAACCTGTTAGGCTTTAGCACATGGTTATGATACAAGGGTATCCAGCATGGCATGCAATCTATCTACACACACACACACCATACCAGGCTGTCAGTGTGCATGTTGGCTTTGAGGTGGGTGAGAACAGGATTTGCACATCTGATGGAACTGCATGAGGAATAGTGGCCATAGGTAGGATCAGCAGCATAATTTGCAGAGCCCAGTGAAAATGAAAATATGGGGCTCCGTGCTAAAAGATTATAAAGACTTTGAAGATGGTGACAGCAAAGCACTAAACCAAGTTCAGGGTTTCTGGGAGCAGGGACTTGAGAAACTGCCCAGAAGCACACCCCCACAATGCCAGCCCTAGGCAGTCATTGTTGATAGATAGCAACTACTAAAGGAGCAAGACTATCTCTCAATTTGTTCCTCATCCGGGTAACAAAGCAGTTAACAGCCTGTGATCCCATCCCTTATAAATCGCTACCTTATTACTCTTCTCTACTGTTGGAGAAAATCAATTTTGTGAGCATCTGTTCTTTGGGCCATGGCCCATGCTATTTCACCTGCCCTCTAATGATGGACTTATCCAAGTTCTACATATTTTGGTAGCTTATTTAAAATTCCATTTCCTCCACACACTTTCCTGGTAATACCAATCAATATTGATCATTTTCCTTCCCATCTCATGCTATTTGTCTGCATTATAAATGTTAGCTCCTGATGGTTTTCCATCTGACAGTTTATTTGTTTAATCTATTTTATGTTTAATTATTTAAGGATGAGATGTCTATATCCCCATATGACTATATTTCTTGAAGGTGGGTATACCACATGCCTTGGATGGGGTGAAGGGAAGAAAGGGCAATGGGGGCTGGTCTTTACCCTCATATCTTCAAGAAGCTTTTGGGGAATTGGGCAATGCCCATCATTATGGCAGTGTCTGGCCTCAGTGGTCTCATACAGGAGTGCGGTGGCTCTCTTCCTCAGTGCAGTCCCCTGTGAAAACACAGAGCAAGGCTGTGTAGGCTAATTGTTTTTTGACAGATTTATAGCTTTGCTTAACCAAATGCCATGTTAGGACTATACAGAAATCTGTGGAGAAGAATGACAAAGAGAAATATGTTCTTCCATCCCCTCTTCCCTCACTCTTATGGAGGACAGAGCAGTTTTGGAGGGAGCCACAGGTAAGTGAGAACTGAGTCAACTCCTATTTCCATTTCCTGGGTAGGATGTGGATGTATAGGATGCTGGGGGTGCAGTGCTGATATCATGGGGTGTGCATGAATATATAGCTAACACATTAGCCAACTAGGCTATGCTGCACAGTTATCCGTGTTCTTTTCCAGACACCACACGCGGCAGGCATTACAATAGCTGTTCAGCTGCAGAGCTCCTTATAATTATACACAGTTGAAATCTCTCTGAACTACTCTTCTCCCTGCTGCAGTTCATAGGAGGCAAACGTATAATATATTTGGTTCTCCCCATGCATTTTGACAACTTTTTAAAAGGCATTGGGATAATGTTTGCATGCATTATGTAGCTAGAAGAATGAAAACCCCATTACAAGACCTGAAATTACTAGGCTCTTTTAAACCGACATAAATCAGTCCCATTTGACATCACCACTTCAAGCACTCATTTCGCAGGCACCATGCAGAGTGTGCAAACGTAAGTGTTGCTTCATAATGACAGAGAAGGTGAAGTCTCCAACAGAAAGATTTAGAATGGAGCCCTATCCGAGGCCCAAAGATATTAAAATACCCTTCCTCTCTTTGTGGACACAAGTGAGTGTTTGGGGCTATTTTAACTGCCAATGACCATAATAGCTTCATGGTTTCTTATTGATCTGAGGGTTTAATATACCCATCTAATGGAGTGCAGACCACATGAGGCATTCGTAACCCTCACGCCTCCTCCCAGCAGACAGTAATGCACACTAGGCTACGTGAAATGGGGCTCCAATTCCCTGGAGGGCTCCCGATGCATCCTAAGCAGGAGGCTAAGCCTGGTGATTCAGTAATACCATCAGTGATGGGGGCGGCATTATCTTTGTATGTGCTGCTGTGTGATACATTGTTTATAATCTGCTTTGTTAAAATTTTAATGATGATGCAACATCCCCTTCCTGCTTTGGTCATCTTTATTTGCTTTGAAAAAGTGAAAGTTTTGTTCTTTAGAAGATCATTTTCTGGTAATTTTGTGGTCTTAAAATTTCAGATCATAAACTGAACTATTCTAGAAATGTATGTTTTCTCACTAGGACACAAAATCTAAAATTCCAGATAGTTTATATAAAATTATCGATGTAGATAGTCTCTGCTATAATCTCTTTAAGATGATCTTGGGCTGAATTTTCTTAATATTTTGGTTTTCTTACTAAAAATATATGCGTGAACAAGTGCGTTTGTGTATATGTGTGTGGTTTGATATTTCCAAGTACTAAATATGAAGATCATTTTATTTTGAAATGCATATAAATATATTTATATTTATTTATTTGTTTCTTAAATACTGGAAAATAACATTTAAAAATATCCCTTCAGCTCTTCAGTTTCATATTAAAATTTAATAAACAAAATTACTTTCATTGTTTTAAAAAACATACAGTCAGAGAAAAGAGGCTACATTGATTTAGTCATTTTAACTTATTTTTCCCTAATATTTCATTTCTCTAAGCATTAACAAATAAAAAAGAGCCAAATTAGCATGTGTGTGTGCACATTTGTAAACACAGCTGTGCACATGCAGAGATGTGCGTGCGCATGTGTGTGCTTTTGTGTTTGTATGTTATGTGAGTATGTGCATGTATGTGCCTGTGTACTTTGTGTACATGATTGTGATGTTTGTGTGGATGTGTACGCTTGTGTTTGTGTGAGCTAGTGTGTATGTGCATGTTTGTATATATGCTTGTGTGTATTTGTAAATAGTAGCAGCTTGTGTAGACCCATATTAAGTTAATTTTCATGTCAATCTAAATTCACTGAGGAAACGCTCTTATGTCCCTAGTATTTTGCTTAGTAGCACGGGGTGCGAAGAGGAGTAGGTCGCTTTTCTGCACGTTGAAGATGTTAGAGCTGAACAGGATAGAGAAATTTGCATATAAGGAACAATAAAACAACGAAACACATGTTTTACTAATTCTTGAACAAAGTGCTTAGTTAGCAGATAGATTTTACCTTCAGAGGAAGGGTGGACATTAGATGAAAATGTCATGTGAGATGGCATTGAAGCTTGAATAGAATTTTGCCTTTTGGAGAAAGGAAAGGAAGGGTAACTTAGCTAGAGTTGTGACAATGCATGCCATGCTGGAGAAATGGTTATTTATAAGATGGAATGAGAAAGCCTAAGTGCCTACTGCAATGTAGGGAGATATGGTGGTGAAGAAGGTGGGCTTTAGTATCACATTGCCTAGCCGTCCATCCCAACCCTATCCTTTGCTAGCTCTTGATCTTGTGCAAATGGCTTAATCTCTTTGAGCCTCAGTTCCCCTTTCTGATAGTAACTGCTGTGAGTAGTCAATAAAATGATATGCTTAATACAATGACTGATATGTATATAGTAAGGATTTAATAAGAGGTAGCTATTATTATTTTGTGCTTGGTCTGGAGATAGTATTGATGACTAAAATTTATTGAGCTCACTACAGGTCAAACCCTTTGCTAAATTCACATCATAACATTTCATCTCACATCAGCCCTTAGAGGGGTCATTTTAGGGAGGTCACAGAGAAGAGCTGGACCATACCTCAAGGTCATGCATTAGACCTCCTCAGGAGGAAGACATCAGTAGAAGGTAAACCTGGAATGGTAGTCTGGGGCTCAAATGGTGGAGCTCTGGAATGATGAGACAAAGAACTTGGGTTTTCTTCCCTCAACAATAGAAATGAAATATTTTTCTTGGAGAAGTGCCATTATCATTCATTTGCTAGTTCATTCATTTAACAGCTACATATTGAGCTCAATTAGCAAAACATGCATGCCAATGTTTTATTGCTCTTTGAATACAAACTCTCTTGCATGCTCTTGTCTTGATGTTCTTGGGTCCTGACTTTTGTTTTATTAATCTTTTCATTTAAAACTACTGTATGCCAGAGATTATGCCAAGCATTGGGAGGAAAATGGTGAGCAAAAGCAGATGTGGTATCTGCTTTCATGTAACTGACAGTTTTTGCAGGATTCAGTAGGGGCAATTATCTAATAAGTATACAAAGGTTAAATTACCACTGTGACAAATGCTACAAAGGTGAGATTCAAAGTCTTATGACAGCAGATAATAGGGGAATTCAACCAAAACAAGGAGGTCAGAACAATATTCCTCGAGGAAGAGTCTTTATCATCTTTTAAGGTGAGTGGGAGTTAACTGGACAAAGAATGAAAAGAGAGAGAAATAGCACATGTAAAGGCCCTAGGAGAAGAGGCAGCATGGTGAGTACAAGGAACAGAGAAAGAGAGGAGATGTTTGGAGAGAAAAGGTCCAAGGCAGCACTGCCCAGTAGAAATAGTGTCATATAA